>SNQJ01S0064078.1:12375-27133 GCA_010110895.2 Picea sitchensis | reverse complement strand
TTATCTTCCATTTGAACTGGCCAATGATATTATCCCCCCCAAGGGAGGATGTTTCAGTCCAAAGTTAGTCCTTGCAACATGATTGATTCCGACACCAAGAATATGTCTAGCCTTGTAGCTACTTGGTGGTGACCTAGTCTTTTGTTGTTCGAGGTGAACTGACCATTGTTGGTCCTGATATCCACGAGTTTCATCGTGTCAATGAATGATGAGAATTCTTCCGCATCTCTGTCCAGTCTCCTGGTGCCTCCTTTTTTCTCAGCGAGTGTGGTGATGATTTAAAAATCCCCTGCAAGGATCCAATGGGGGTTGCGGGTGCGATCCTTCAGATTCTCTAGGTTGAGGAGCAATCTCCTTTTTTTCTCCATCACATGGGGGCCATACACATTAGTGTATAGAATTTCCTCCGTGTTCCCTATAATTTGCATTTTAATGGAAAGTGTGTGTCTCGTGGATTCTGCTGCAAGTAGGTTCACCGATTGTGGGTTCCACAAGGTGAGGATGCCTCCCACTGTCTGTTGGCTTTCAACAACCAACATCTTGTAATTGCTCCAGTGTTTTTTACTGATTGTTTCCATTCTATCTAAAGTGCATTTTGTCTCTTGAATGAAACATAGGTCAGGTTGTTCCTTACTCGGTCTATTTTTAAGGATTTGTTGCTTTTTTGGGCTGTTTAGGCCTCTTATATTCCACGTTATAATCTTCATTTAAACATGTGGAGGGGAGTTGGGGAAGAGATTTTTAATCTTACCTGAGTTTATCGGAAGGGCTGCTAGTTCTTGTAGGGCTACACTATTTGATTTCCTGCCTTTCTTCCTCCTTGCTTGCCTGGGTGAGTGTTGTGGTTGTCCCATCTCGCCATGCATGCTCTTGATCCCTCTGGATTTCTCTTCCTCCCTTAGGAGGAAGAGATATTGAATGGGATCGAGTTTCTCCACTGGCACATTGTCTATTCCATTCCTTTTCCATTGCTCCATTATATTCGGTAGGTATATTCCTTCCCTTTCCACAATGTCTCTGAGATCTAGGTCCTTTGTTCCTACCTCACTTGGAGCCATCTTCTAATCGTCGTCTGCTTCTTGCATTGGGGTGTTGGTATCTTCATTTCCTCCTTTCCCGGGACTTGCGCTACCTCCCTGTTCTCCTTTGTTGCTTGGAGTTTCTGTGTTCTCCTGAGTTGTGTTTTCACTCGCTTCCTTATCTTTCGTATTTTCCTTCCCTCCTTCTTCTCCTTGGTTGGGCCTGGCCCTTCCTTCTATTCTAAGCCTGGCTTTCAGGTTGCTTCCTGTTGGGGTCTTGCCTTGTTTCTTGTTTCCTCTGCTTTTGTGACTTGGACTCAAAAAACCGTCCTCATCCTGTTGTGGCTTCGTGTTTTCCGATTCTTGTTTTTTGTTATGAGGGTATTCTCTTAGTAGGTGTCCATGTTCATGACATCTTCTGCATCGAAATGGGATCTGCTCGTAATCTATGATTTGTATCCATTCCTCATTTTTAAACTCCATGTTTATGGCTTTCGGGAGCGCCCCCGATACATCCATCTCTATGCAGATCCTTGCGTAGGATGTATATCTTCCTTTTAGGGTAGCTTCTGATGTCTTGACATATTTTCCAAGATTTTTCCCTATGGCTTTGAAGGTGGATGGCAACAATTAGTCTAGCGGTAAGGAGTAAAGCCTTAACTAGACTGTGACATTTTTAAAGGTTTCTTTCTCTGGGGAGAAGTTTTCCTTCCATGGACGAATGTACAGCCCTGTTGAGGCATGGAAATATTCTCCCCCCTCAAAGACTTTATCCCTGTCCTCCAGGTTTATAAAGACCAATGTGAAGAAACCTTTCGAGCCCAGGTGGAGTTCCACTTCTCCACTTGGCTTCCAATGGTATTTTATCTAGTTGTGCAACGTTCTTTCTATGGGCCACAGACTCATGAACTTGCAGATCAATGCATGTGTCTTCATCTGATCCCGAAAGAGTTGCGTCTGGGGGTCTTCCAGTATAACCTTGGGTATCAGTGTTGTTCTCGGTTTACACGGGCTGTGCCCATATACCCCACTGGGGTTCATCGTTGCTTGTGCATCGTTCTGGGCTTCTCTGGCTCCTTCCCCCACATGATCACTTTTTTCTTGGTTGCCCTCTTGATTCTTTTCCAATCCTGATCTCGAGGTGCCTGTCAGAGGTTCTTTGAAACCGTCGCCTCGTGGGCCTTTCCCTCTGTCCACCACTACCTTCTTGTATGAGGGGGTTGTAGTCCCTCCCCCTTTGGTGATCATGTTGGCCACTGCTGAGACCGCGATTATTAAACGTTATCTTGAAAATTTCTCCAGAGCCGCGCTCCCTCGACCTTCGAGTCTTTCTTCCAAAAGGTAAGCAGGCTTGGCCCAATTAAGCTTTTTTCCGCGACTAGACCACGTCCTTGCTCAGGTTTGAGCATAGGAACTGACCTTCGTTACAAGAATGACTTTACCATCCAGCTGCCTCCACTGACCTTGCTTATGGGGCTTATTATTACTCTCTTCAATTGTTTTCCATAAAAAAGACGATGGTTGCTGGCGATTCAAAGGTCACTATTGATTGGATAAATTCCAAATCCAGTTTGAACCAGATATACCTCAACTCCTATAAGGACAAGATAAGAAGTCTAAAGGACAAATTTGAAACTATCAAATTTATGCACGTTCACAGGCAGTTCAACAAAGAAGCAAACAATCTCTCCAAGAAGGCCCTTAAAGGAAATATTGGCTGGCTCTTTTATGAAGAACTTGTTGATGGATCTGCTGTCTATGCAGATAAACTTTATATTTTCTAGTTTGGAACAATATAGATGTACCAATTTTGATATTTCTGTAATCGACATTATATGTACTTTGTAGATTTTACTACATGTTAAAAATGTGATAGGAAGGAGTGACTACAGATCTATTTTTGATCATTACTTTCTTGATCCTTATATAACATAAAGTTTCATTTGATTCTAATACAATAACAGTGAAACTGTTTTTTTCGCGTGAAAAAAAAATGTGGAGGAAGACATGGACTAGGCACCAAGACCCACCACCCACTTTTAACCTTGAATTAATTGATGGGACGTGATCCTCCCTCTAATTTTTGGAGTTGAAAAGTTTAAATAATCTTTTTGGTAGCGGCATAGTCTCGAGAATGTATACAGATATTTTAGATATTTTATTTTGTTAATTTTTTTAATTTTTAATTTAGTTAATTTTGTTTTAGGAAGAAAATTTGTGATCCTCCCTAGAATTTATGGAGTTGAAAAGTTTAAATAATCTTTTTGGTAGCGGCATAGTCTCGAGAATGTATACATATATTTTAGATATTTTATTTTGTTAATGTTATATTTTTTATTTAGTTAATTTTGTTTTACGAAGCAATATTTCTTCATATTTGTGTATGTTATGTTTCATTAATTCAATATTAATGTAAAATAGTACATTTAATTTAGGAGATTTGAATGAGATATTTATTAAGCTAAATACTTGAAATAAGAAGAAAATAACACATTTTGAAAAGTATACCAATTTGACATGTATAATTTAATTGTGTTTTTTTATTAATTTTTTTCAATTGGAAATAATAAATAAATTGATTTTGTTACTCAATTAGAAATAATAAATAAATTGATTTTGTTCCATATAGAGGCAACCCATAAATGGGTAGAGATGTATGATGAAATACAATCAATCAAAATGTCATTTTGTAATAATGCACTCACTAGAATTAAGTCTATGCTATGCAAAGTTCACAAATACATGGGTGAATGAGCATATTTATAAAATAAGCTAAACCAACAAGGAAAGCAAATATGCATTAAACATAGGAATTAGTGCAAAAGAAGGATATGTAATAGATGAGATATATAAATTATATTTAAATTATAAATATTTATGCACACAACTTATATTAAGATTATTATAGGAATTAGTGCAAAAGAAGGATATGTAATAGATGAGATATATAAATTATATTTAAATTATAAATATTTATGCATACAACTTATATTAAGATTATTAAGATTATTATAGCTGTTTTTTTTATGAGTGTTAATAATGTTTATTTTATATTTTGAAATGTATTATGAAGAACTACATAAAGAACAAGGTAATGCACTTTAAGAGAGAAGTTCTTGAATTCTTCTGTGCCACAAGAATATATCACTAATTTGATTATTCTACAGTCTGTTATAAGCTAGAGGTTCTTGTTGTCTTTCTGTACTCCAGGAACAATAGTTACATGTTATTTTTGTGCGTTTGTGTGTACATGAAAAAAATGTGTTGTATGATTGATTGCTGGATACATTCAGTATCTAGACTACTTTGATATATAACTATTGAAATGTATGGTTTGTTGTATTTTCACAGATGGAAATATGTTAATAAAGTGACGATCAAGTGGTAGCTCAAAGTTGATGGTTGAGAAAGAGGGTAGTCTATGAGATTTCAGAGTGAGTAGAAATGTTGATAAAGGCTAGACGAGATAGAGATCAAAAGTTCCAAAAGTATTTTTATTATCGTTATTTGTGATGTAAGCATTAAGGGAGGGTGTTAGAATTAATGCTTACAAATATTGGTTTGGATTTGTTATATCTAGTTAGTTGTGAGATATATTTTCCAATTATTATATTCTATTTATGTGTGTGTGGTTGAGAGATTTCCTCATGAATTTGTTATGCTCTTGAAGAAAACTTCTTGTATAAATATGTACTTAGATTAATTAATAATATATATAAAATTATTGTGTGTATGTTCATTTGTTAATTATCCCAAAATTAACATGAAAAATATGTGTAAAAGGTACAATAACTTGAATGGTCAAGGTCTTAAGAACTTGGTAATATGAAGAACTAAGGTAACATTACATCAAGGAGATGCACATATATTGTGAATACTTTCATCCGATAAGTAGTCAAATAGTTTTTTATTTTTGCTATAGTTTTTTTTTCCAGAAAAAAATTTCACAAATTATATTAAGTAAATATAATTTTTAACATTGGAGTTGTACATTATACTATCCTGAAAAGGATGATGTCGTGCACTAAAAAAAATCAATAACAAAAGACAAAAACATCATGTCTGTGTCTGTTACATACATATACTCCTTTACTAATATTCCAAAAAAATATGAGTGCAACCATGATGACTGGATCTTTTTTCGGGCTTGAAGGGGAGACTCAAAATCCTCGCTTATCAACAATTCCTGGCTAGAAGAAATAATAGAGCAAACCACTCATATAGTGATCAAAAGTGTGAGAGAGTAATATAGAGTTAATAGATATTGATGAGACGGTGTTTACCCTCCACTCCTTCAGTCCATAAGTGAAGCGTGATGTAACCTTCTGGTACATTTAATGCTTTCTTTGATAGCATATCTGTTTTTTTATTGAATTATCTTTAAATGTGGAAAAATTGGATGTTCTGGGAGGTGTTTATAACAATTCAATTTTTTTTTTCCAGCCTTCAATAGAGCTAACACGTAACTCACATCTTTCATTCAACCACTCGATAATTACCTTAGAATTACCCATAATTTGAATCTTTGGGAGAGCAAGAAGGTTTGCTAAGAATAAAGTAACCCAAGCACCCATTAATTCCGCCTTCGTATTCGTGCAGGGTCCATAGTTTAGGTACCATTTATGAACCAAACAGGTCGAAAGTTTAATTGTGCCTCCAGCTCCACAACACCGACCATTTGCCTTTGCTGCACCATCAAAACAAGCTACAGGAAATTCAAAATTTTGATTAATAAAGTAGGAACACAACGAGGATTTGTTAATTATTTCCACAGGCTTGTGGACTGAACCAAGCAATCTTATCATTACCGACAACGCCGAGGGAGTTTTCTCATCGCTGCATTCCTTTCAAGCCAGATATACCAGCAAATTAAAGGACCTAATGTAGTTGGTGCTGACCAGTTTGTTGTCCACTTAGATAGACTGTCATCCAAATTGCTTCCACCCCACTTCTGATTATAATTTTCTAGAAGATTTCACGAGCTTGTTTGATGTCAGTCAGTCTCGAGTCTAGAAGATTTCACGAGCTTACCTGTCAGTCTCGAGTCTAGAAGATTTCACGAGCTTGTTTGATGTCAGTCAGTCTCGAGTCTAGAGATTTCATGGGCTTATTTAATGCCAATCTCGAGTCTAGAGATTTTACAGACTTGTTTGATTTCACTGGCTTATTTAATGTCAGTCTCGAGTCTAGAGATTTTACAGACTTGTTTAATTTCACCGGTTATTAGTTTAAGGTGGAGAATAAGAATCGACTTTTTTTTTGTTGAAGGGAACGAGATACAAAAGATCTGATTTTATTAACTAAAAATATTATATCAATATAGAAGAGTAATTTTTTTTATGGAAAAAAATGAATATAATACTATCAAAAAATTATTGAATATATTCATATGATAGGATTAAGATATACAATGAATCTATTTATTAATTTTTTTGTCAAAATGACAAAGAAAAATGACCAGGACAAATTAAGCCCAAGTAAGAATCGAGAGCTACACCTACACCAACAACTTTGGAGACAATATGAGCTAAAGAGCAAATATCAATGCCATTCTTTTCAAAGATAGAAGACTCTGTGAGAAAAAGATACCAAAGAAAAAATAGTAAATATCGATATCATCATCTTTAAAAAGTAGAAAACTAGGCGAGAGTCGTGAGAGAAAAACATCAAAGAAAGCTTATTTAGAAGAAATTTCAAAGTTATTATATGTTTTTAGTTTAAGTGAAAATTTTAAATTTACAAAGTATATGTTAATAGATTATTTATAATGTTTTTTTTTAATATATTTAAATTGAATAATTTAAGAGATAAATATATTATTCTAATTTCATTTTAATAAATTTAAATGTTAAGATTTTATTTTTTTTAAAATAGAAATGTGACATAAAAATTAATATTCCAATCTTCCTTTCTCACCGTTGGAAGGACAAGAAATCAACGGTATGATTTTAGACTTATTTTTAAACCTAAATAATTGCTAGCCAGTTTCATCAGAAGGTAAAAAAAAATAAAAAAAAATCTTTCATAATTCTTATATTTATTTTTAATTATTATTTTTTTCAATATTATATATTTATGTTTTAGAATGAATATATTTGGATAAATTAGAATTAATTCTTGTAGTGTTTTGGGCATACTTAAATTAGATTTCAATTTCAAAATATCTTTCATAATATGATTTTCCTAATCTTTTAAGTCATCAAAATTAAATTATAGTAATCATCATATAATTTTTAATTTATATATTTATAAAAATAATTAAAAAAATTATATTTTAAAATTTTGTTTTAGATGTAAGAAATGATTTTATTTACTTTAAAAATACATTTTTTTTACACAAGTTTTAAGAGAAGTATTCTTAAATCATCATAATTTTGATAAGTTAAAAAGTTAACATGGTAGGTATTGTAATAAATATTTTCAAATTAAAATTTAAGTGTTTTTCATTTTCAACTCTCTTAGTGTTACAAAGGTGACAAATTCTGTCAATCTAAGTTATAAGAATCATCCATCATCCAATATTAGATTTCACTATGAAACTCATGAGAATTTATTTTTATTTTAGTAATGTTGATTTTCTTTTTTATACTAATTAAAATAAAGAGATATTTTTTATCTTTTAAAAATAGGGTTCATCACTTATTTGTATATCTTAGTTTTTGACCACAATTTGTCTCTAAATTTACATATAATAATATTATTAATATTATAATACTTTATAAAATGATTGGACCAAAATTTAATATCTTTATGTCAATCAAATTTAAACCACAGTTTATTTGTTTGAAATAATTTATGAAAAATATTTAAAAATAATTTTTTCTTTATATTTTTTATTTTATTTTTTAATTGTATAGACTTAAAGTGTATATCAAATAAAGATAGAGTGCATTATTAAGACACTCCTTGAAATGTCACCTAAAAAAAATGTGAAGACCCCTAAAAATTATAATGGTAGCTCTCTAATCAACCCATATCAAACAAGTATAAGCCTGCTTTAATTGCTGAGTCAAATACATTTAAAACAAACTTATTTAAATTAAAATATTTAAATAAATTTCATTTTCCAATATATATTTATAAAATAATTTAATAATAACATGTTAGATTCTTTTTAACTATGTGAAATTAATTAATAACACGCAAACCATTCTTCCAATACATATTAATAAAAACATTTAATAGTGATAAATACACTATTTGAATTAAAATACTAATATAATTTAGATTCAACTTACTAATTCTTATATTTGTTTTTAATTAATTTTTTTTCAATATCATATAGTTATGTTTTAGAATGAATATATTTGAATAAATTAGAATTAATTTTTGTAGTGTTTTGGGTATATCTAAATTAGATTTCAATTTCAAAATATTTCTCATAATATTGATCTTCCTAATCTTCTAAGTCATCAAAACTATAGTGATATTCCAACATTTCTCCTAATACTTTTTTAGAATAGAAATAACATTATAAAGAAATACAATTGATCTCTCTAAGTAATCTCTTACCTTTCTTAAGGTTAAATAAACTAATTTTGATTTTAGTGGATGTTAACCACCACCATCATCATCATATAATTTTTAATTTATATATTTATAAAAATAATTAAAAAATTTATATTTTAAAATTTTGTTTTAGATGTAAGAAATTATTTGATTTACTTTAAAAAAATATATATTTTTTACACAAGTTTTAAGAGAAGTATTCTTAAATCATCATAATTTTGATAAGTTAAAAAGTTAACAAGGTAGGTATTGTAATAAATATTTTGAAATTAAAATTTAAGTGTTTTTCATCTTCAACCCTCTTAGTGTTATAAAGGTGAAAAATTCTTTCAATCTAAGTTTTAAGAATCATCCATCATCCAATATTCGATTTCACTATGAAACTCATGAGAATTTATTTTTATTTTAGTAATGTTGATTTTCTTCTTTATACTAATTAAAATAAAGAGATATTTTTTATCTTTTAAAATATGGTTCATCACTTATTAGTCCCTGCCAAAGGCCTGAGACTATAGCAATGAGTTGCCCTTTGACTATGTATTAGTTTATTGTTGACTTTAAATTTATGTGCTATATACAATGTGTAACTTTGGAAATCAATATATGTATTTTTTTTAATAATAATAAAAAATATTTTTCTAAAATTTAATTGGCTGATATCTTTGAAGTGTTATTGCAGGCTTCACATCATTCAATGTATAAAATTGATTACACAATTAATGAATTGACAGTTTGATAATGAATGAAGGAAACATGTTGTTTGCCTGTATTTATTAGGACCTTGCAAAAATCTTATCTCTTATTATTATATGGCATACTATTTATTACGACCCTGTAAAAATATTATCTCTTATTAGTCCCTGCCATAGGCGTAGAGGGACTATAGCGATCAATAAATCGTTGACCTGGTATTAGATTGTGCATTGACCATAAATATTTCCATATTGTCTATTGTTGGAACAAGGGAAGTGAAGACATCGATTTTAATATAATAAAAAGTATCATGTTTGTCAAGATCTAATTGGACAAAGGATTGGGGGTCTTATTGCAGCCTTCACTATTCCCAATGTTAAATATCTTGACCTGTCCAAAGTATTTGGTAGTATATGGTCTTTTTGTATTATATATTTTATTATGCATTGGTCGACAGTGGATTAATGCTAGCATTAGTTCGAATGTCTCCCTTAGCATTTTCTGCTGGGTAGAATACATTCTCTACCATATTACTATGTCTGATTTTTGCTTTATTGTTGCGTGCTTTGAGAGAACAGGTTTTCCACGCTGCATATTTTCTTAAATGCTTGCACAGGCCTACGCCCTTCGATGGTCCTGACAGTATTAACTGTTTACCTAATAGCTCTGGCAGTGTTAAATGATTATTGTACAGATGGGTTGCAATACAGTTTCGTTCATGGTCGACATCGCTGCTCGAGTGTTCGATCCTTGTTCGGTGCTTTGTTCCATGGTTCTGGTTCTTGTTTGATTCAACTTTGCAAAGTTGAGGTCCTACAATTGCAGTTCGATCTCTTTGTGGTTGGTCACTGGTTTGTTGTTTTTCAACTTTGCAAGCTGTTGGACCATTTGTTGCGGTTTGCAGTTTTTGGGGCTGAGCTCTTGTTGTCCTTTGTTGATGGGTAAGTTTCCCTGTTGTTGTTGTTTTTCAATGGTGGCAGTCCCACCATCTTTGTCTATTCTCTTAGTTTCTATTCCTGGAAAGTATGCGTCTTGCAATGCAGAGGGCTTTACGGAAAGTAGTTGGGAGCCATCAAAAGAGGGAACCATCGGGCGGGGTCTGTATGCAGGGTATGCTTTCATTCTGTGGGTGGGAACATTGCGTCTACCTATTCTATTTATGTTGAGTAAACTTATTGTTTTATTTATTTCTTTGTTTTCTTCTCATCCGTTATGGGGACTAGGGGGGATTGAAGTTGAGAAGAAGAAGGTTCACAGATACATATGGGAATTGGTGCCCTGCTTTGTTTTTTTTCTTTCTATTTTGCTACCTTTTATTTTTTTCTCCTGCTTTTCTCTGTTTTCATAGAAAGTGAAACTATGTAGCAAATAGATTCAAAGTGATAGTTGAAGAGATGAACGAGGTAATAGATGTTGAGTCGTACGAAATAGCTGCACAATCCATTGTACATGATAGCATTGACGTGGTTTTGCATAGCAATGCACTTTTTAGATTGGATGCATTCTCGTATACTGTTGGGGATTGCCTTCAGGTTCTATTGCATTTTCGCTATTCGTCGACCGAGCTGCGCAATGGATTGATAGATTATTTCTTGACTTGTTTTAAAAATGGTGATGCCGAGGCTTTGCAGTCCTATGAATACGAACTGGAATCTGATTTTCTTCGGCAGTTGCATGGAATACAAGATGTCACTACGTATTTTTGAAAAATGCGGTTGTCTGCATCTCCAGTTCTGCCTCCACATGAGAGGGGACTTTGGGGATATACATTTTGTATACGATGGCTGTCTAGCTGGCTGAATATATCAATTTCCATTTGGTCATTGACAAGAAAAACAAGATATCTACTATTCAATAAAACTGCATCTGACAATCCATATTGCATCTTGTTCCATGATTCCAATGCCCTTAGTGGCCATTATGAACCACTGGTGTACAAAAAAATGCCCATATGCAATATAGAAGGTCCTCGTATCTACTTGTCTGTTATTTGCAAAGACCTTCGATTGCAATGCAAAGGGATTTTGCATGGCATAGATTGCCATGGTTTACAGTTGGCAACAAACGTTGTGTCTAGCTGTGGAGATAGTCTGTTCAATGCAATTTGCTATTTGGTACCAGCAAAATTCGATGTTCAGTTGTTGCGACTTTACACTGTACAATCCTTTTGCAATGCAATTATAGGCGACATCCAACATGATTTTATGTGCTTGCATTAGCACCTTTGCCCATATCTCGTAGAAAATATGCCCGCAGTTGGAAGTTGGCAGGAATACCTTGTGAACATGATGCTTCCATATGAAAAAGGGCGTATGGAGGGTTGAAGATTCTGTTTGCAATGGATATCTATCATATTCAGTGTTAATATCTAGGTGTGGTTGCCCTTGCCAGATGCCACTGTCCATTCCTGGGTTATTGATTCAAATTGCGATCGAACAATTGACATCCTTTCGTTGAAAACAGATACAACACATATTCATTATGAACCTTTGCTTGCACATATCGATAGTTCAGGGTTGACTGTCCATGCCACCCAAACGACATCGAATTTGCATACACGTGGAATGATTTTTTGTGAAAATGAAAGTCCTCCCAGTTGCGATATGGGCAGACAGGTCTTGAACAAAAAAAACATGCGTAAAATTCATGACAGTTGTGATGAGGCCATAGACCGCTTAGAAAAAAAACGTAGAGTAAGTTATCACAATTTGAAAAAAATTATTCGTCAAATTCCCCCGACTTCTGATAAGGTCACAAAGGCCTTGAACAAAAAACGTAAAGTAGTTTCTCAGAAACTGGGTGAAAGTGAAATTCATCCTAGTTGCCACCAACTCATCCTGTCGTTGGGCAAGAAACGTAGACTAAGTTACCACAACTTGAAAAAGGTCATGCGTGAGAGAAAAAAATACATTGCTACACTTCCTTTTAGAGAGAAACTCACATATCACAATGTAAAGAAATTTGTTCATGCAGAACAAAGCATAAATAGGTGCGATTGCATATCCTAGAATGGTGATGCAACTGTACGACTTCGTGATCTACAAGTAACACCATGCAATAGTAGCAATGAAAACCACGAAACAATTTCTACGAATACTTCCGTGCGAAAGAAAAATGCAAGACAAAACTACATGAAACAAATGAAAGACACTCCTTCCATTGCATGTGCAATTTGTGAACAATTGAATTTTTCAAAAAACAGTAAGGCTTTCACGCCTGATTTGCAAGCAGAATACCTCCGCTTGATAGCCCAAGATAAACCATTTTCCAGTGCAAAAGTTTGTCTTCCATGCAAATGATCGCTTGAAAATGGAAAACCGCCACAGTTTGCAACCCCTGACCGAATAAGATGTAATACAACACTAGCAGATGTAAGTGGACTTACGAAACTCGAGGAGAGACTTGTGTCTCTGCGAATTTCATTTGCCCAAATCAGACCTTGGGGCTATAAACGACCCCATATGGGCTTAACGAGATCAATTATTAATGTGCCTGTTCAACTAGATGTTGTGCAAAAAGCGTTGCCACAATCTATTAACAATACAATTACAATTGCTGTGGCTCTGAAAATACGCTTGCGATACAAAAATGCCTATCAGACAGGCAAAGTGCATGTGCATGCTATTATGAAAGCATTAAAGGAATTATGTTCTAGAGCCCTGTACAAAGCAGAGAACATTTGTATAAATGCCAACTAGAACAATGTTCTCGCAGAAGAACATGGCAACTCTGCAGATACTCTTGAAAATCCTAGTGATTTTGATGCAAGTGATGAATTGGACAATGAAACAACTGCTGAAACATTGGTGCATGGATTCACTGATTCACAGTGCATTCGTGACTTGCAAGACAAAATTTTTGAAATTGCACCTGCCGAGGGGCAACGTCCACTTAGAATATTCAAGGACAAATTCGCTGAGGAGATGAACTTTCCAACACTCTTCTATGGAGATCCACGTGGCACTGATATTACAAAACAATTCAGTTATCATAAAATAGTCCGATGGGAGATGCTACATTGAAGCAGTTGCTTCTCCTGTCACATAACAAATTTGTTTTTCAAGACAATGCGCATAATAATAGAGCAAGTTCTGTCCTGCATGTGGGTTCGAATAAGAAAAGGCCAATTACAAGGAAGAAAGTTGTTCGTGAAGGATGTGAAGTACAAAGTTAACCTAGAAAAAATTCTGAAATATGATATTGGATACATAGATTTCAAAAACATCTGCACCTCTCCTGACTATTTGCAACAAAACAAAAAAAATATTTTTGCAATGATCCGAAAATTAGGCCCGCCAACATTTTTCGTCACATTTACAAGTGCAGAGCACTGCTGGGATCCATTGGTGGCTGCGGTATCTGACCTGCATAAGAACAGGAAACGTAAAAAAGAAACCGATACACTGGAAAATAGCGACATTGACTACCTCATAAGAAAAGACCCTGTGACATGTACCCGCTACTATAGACATAAAACAAATGCTTTGAGACAATTGATATGCCATGATGAAACGTTTTTCAGAAAAATATCGGACTACTTTTTTGTCACTGAATTCCAGAATAGGGGTAATGAACATGACCACGCACTGTTATGGATAGAGGATGCACCAGTGTATGGAGCCGATAACAATTCAAAGATCGAACAATTTGTGGATAAATACATAACATGCAACACAAATCATTTGGATCCAGAACTTGCGAAAGTCCATAGACATTACCATACAAGAACTTGTAGAAAACGAAAAAATTCACATTGTAGATACAACTTTCCCGTGCCGCCAATGAGAGCTACAAGAATCATAGAGCCAATTAGTGTAGAGGAAAATGTTGTTGTTGAGAAATCTAAATCCTTGTTCGCATTTCTAGAAGAAGGGGGATTTGACGAAATGATGAGCTTTGATGCCTTCTTGACACAGGTAAATCTTTCAGAAGATGAGTACATCCAAGCCATACAATGTACGCTTAGGCAACCAACTCTTTTCCTTAAATGAAAACTCTCCCATATTTGGAACAACAGTTTCTCCAAGGATATGTCGGTTATGTGGAAAGAAAATACAGATGTGCAGTACATGCTGAATGCATATGCTACAACATCATACTGTACCTCGTATATGATGAAGATTGACAAATCTATGACAAGTGCATTCAGAAAAATACGCAAAGAACATGAAAAAAGTCATATTGATGCCATACAAATGATACGCACACTTGGCAATACATTGCTTAATCTTCAACAAATGTCTACTCAGCAAGCAATTCACATTGCACTTTCCTTGCCCCTCACTTGTAGTTCAAGAAAATGTGTCTTCATAAACACATATCCACTTGAAAAACGCACATTTGTCCTTAAACCACCGGTTTTGATGCAACAAGAGCCCGACAATTCATAGGACTTGGTATGTCGCTCTATTATTGATTATTACATCCAACATCCATCTCCTATTAGGCATATCTGCTTAGCAGAATTCGTATCGCATTACAAAAAAAATGGTGCACCCATATCAAAAAGAAAAAAACCCTTTGTCATACGATTTGTC
>SNQJ01S0064078.1:0-12365 GCA_010110895.2 Picea sitchensis | reverse complement strand
AAATTTATTATTTGGTTTTATACGTAGATATTAGATATCGCATACTCTATTGCACTACTGTTGATCCCATGAATACAAGTCATCCAATTGGATTTCGTCCATTTCATTATACCATTGAAAATTATTAGATCTTAAGAACTCCAGAGCTTGATGAACTAGGTACTAAGCAAATTCTCAACCAAGTCTTTAGAGTATCTTTTGTATATGTTAGCTAAAACAATGTCCTCATCTAACCATAGAGGATTAGGGTTCGAATCATTACTTAAAATAATATCTTGATTAGTTGTTGTTCTAGGATTAAATTCGCCTAGCAAGAGAATAATTCCTTCATTTCTCATATTATAAATATCATGTTCTAAGCAATTGTAAGGACATATTTTTATCTAGATTGTTTTTCTTATAAAAGGTAAAATTAATAGGCACAAATTAAAATATTTATGTATAAAAATTCTTAGCATTAATATTTGAAATCTCCATCCACATGCAGTGATTGAAAGAGTCTTTCTTGTGAAGCCTAATGTAAGGAAAAATGTTCTTCTTTATGTAACAAGGTATGCCTCCAATTCCTTTGTGGTGGGATCTCTTGCTCCAAGACAAATCCTTCTATGCTAGAGAACTTATATTATTCATGCTCCCAAGTTTCAAAAAGCAATATAATATCAATTTCACTCAGGATACAACTTAACATGGGCCCTTTTCTCTGTGGAAAGCCATGATAGTTCTAAGAGAGGATCTAGAGTGTCTCAATTCCTATTTATTATTATCTTTTTGGTCTTTATTCAAAATAATAGTTTTTGTGTTCCTAATTATTGCCCATTTTCCTTCATTCCTATCTTATTTTACCTTTTGAACTTCCTTCCTTAATTCAACTTGATCTTTTGGAATGAGATATTCATTCATAAATATTTATTGAGAGTTTTACTAAGTATTCCATATTTATGGTCATTAGAGCTTACCCTAACACGAATTAACCTATCTTTATGCTCAATGTTTTTTCCTAGCCCCTTAGTTTCTATGAGACAAGTTGTTTCAATTTGTAATTTATTTTGTAGTTCTTCCTTGGCTAATGCTAGAGTGTTCTCAACTTTCTTCTCTTTCAAACAAAAAAATATGAGGCTCAAGGCTCTGTTGTTACACTCATGGTCTAACTCTATAAGATTATTCATTTCCTCGTTGATTGGTTTGATATCCAAATTATCTTTCCAAACTATTTAGGGCCAATTTGTTATTTAGCTTTTCTTCTAGCTCTTTAATCTTGTTCCTCATATTAAAAAAAATTAGATTATCGACCTCTCCTTCTTGAGTTAGTTTCCTTTCTCGGATTTTCTTTTCCAATTCTTGTAATCTAAGCTCCATTTTCTACAACTTATTCTCCAACCCTTTTTATTTTATTGTCAATTTATTTCTAAATCTTGTCTTCAAAGGATCCAAACTTATTATCAAACATTACCTCCTTGAAGTTTGGTTTCTTTTTCTTTTCTACTTTCTCTAATGATTCTAGATATTCACAAATATTGTTTAGAGTTACTTTACTTAGTCTCATCTTAAAAAGTTTTAATAAATATGGTGAATTGTTTGTAAAGTTTTAATAAATATGGTGAATGGTTTGGATCAACTCGTGCATCGACTCTCCTTGGATAGCGCCCCTAATAAATGGCAGACCAGGTCCTTTATTCAAGGCGTTTAGGGGTTTAAGGCAGGGATGTCCCCTCTCCCCCTTACTCTATGTGATCATGGAAGAATCGCTAAACAGAAGTCTCGAATGGGAAAGTGCAAATGGAAACATCCTTGGAATAAAAATTGCTCAAGGAGTAAAAAGACTAAACCACTCTCAATTTGTAGACGACACAATTTTGCTAAGCGGTGCTTCTAAAATTTTGACCAGAAGAAACCTCCAAGTCCTGGATACCTTCCTTACCATCTCGAGAGGTACTCTAAACAAATAAAAATGTCAGATCTATACCTGGAATGTCTCGGCAATCATCAGAGCTAGAATAACTCAAATCATGGGATTCGCCATTACCCAGGATTGGAAATCCTTCAAGTATTTAGGCCTCCCCCTATGCATCAAAGCGCTTCCCATAGAATTTTGGCACCACCTCATCCAAAAGATCAGGGAAAAGATGGGAAAATGGGGCTCACGATGGCTAAACCCAGCTGGCAGGGTGGTGTTGATCAATTCTGTCCTCTCGGCCCTCCCCGTGTATCAATTCTCTACCCTTCTCGCCCCAAAGGGAATTCTTAAAGCAATGGCCCAGCTCATCCGCAAATGTTTGTGGCAAGGGGGGAATTCCAACCACAAAAAACTTCACTTGGTAAACTGGGAAACAGTCACCCAGCCCAAAAAAAGGGGTGGTATGGGTATCAAAGACCCCGAAATCACCAATACTGCAATGGGAGCCAAACTCCTATGGAGGCTAATCTCAGGGGGAAATGACTGGTGGAAATAGGCTATCATAAACAAGTACAGACTAGGTAAAATAAAAAGAAGTATGGACAATCCACAAAATCACCAAGCAGTGTCCCAAATCTGGAAGCTAATAAAGGGAGTCGCCCCCTTCTTCAGAGAACATTTATCTTGGATCCTGGGCAATGGAAAAATAATAAAAATCTGGCAGGATCGAATCTTTTGGGTGACCTTCAACCCCAGCGATGAAAACCTCATGGATCTAAAATGTTGGATGTTAGGCTCGAGCAAGCGCACCCTGTATGACATTTCAACTTGGAACGACAATGGCAGTTAGAGAGACTGGAACTTGGGGGATGTTCCGCAACATTTGATATCACAGGCTCATTGTATAACCATGCTTCTAAAAGGGGCAACGCCCATTCAAAAAACCCGTCTAGACAGCAGGGTATGGGGGAACAAAGGATACTCAGTCAAAGAAGGGTACAACTAGATCCTCGATCTCACGGGAGACTACCAACCCTCAACAAAATGGAGAAATGTATGGAACCGGGAATCCCTCTCCAAAATCAACTTCTTTCCCTAGACTCTTGTCCATGACAAAATCCTAACATGGGATAACCTCATGAAAAGAGGTTTCCTTGGCCCCTTCATCTGCCCTCTTTGCCAAAATAGCCAAGAGAATAACAGTCATTTGTTTTTGGAATGCCCTTTTGCAAACAATTGTTGGACCCTAGCCTTCAGGGATCTCGCTAGAATTATAAGATGGCCTTCCTCTCCCCACCCCATCTTGGGAAACTAGGACAAGTACTATCGGGGCTCCTTCAAGGACAAGCCAGCTCTGAAGCGCATATGGCGGGCACTGCCAAAATTTATCTGTTGGCAGATCTAGATAACAAGAAACAGGAAAATTTTCCAAGGCAAGGCCTCTCCTCCTCAAACAATAGCTGCTACTCTTTGAATCCATAAACTCAAGACCTCTAAAAATTGAAGACTCAACAAATTGGATCGTCCAGGAAAAAGACTGGATGGAAAGCATACCAAAGTAGCAACAAGATCAAGTTGGCAGCTTCATAACATCCTCAACATAGACATTTGGATTCAAAAGAAAAAAATCCATACTCTCTGCTTCAATGGTGCCTCAAAAGGAAACCCAGGGGAGGCATGTGCGGGGGGGATTCTCTACGATCCCAGGGGAAAAAAATCTTCACGCTACCACTGGAATCTAGGGACATAAACCAACAACAAAGCCGAGGCCTACGCACTTTTAAAAGGGGTTCAACTGGCTCAAACCAAGTATATCCAAGAGCTTGTTGTCCTAGGGGACTCTAACACCATAATAAGAATGATGGTTAAGGGAACAAACCCCAAATACCCAAGCTTAAAGCAAATTCTGGACAGAACCTGACTGGCCTCCAGAGAAATCAAAACCACCCTCTATCACATACTTCAGGACAACAATAGTGAAGCGGGCAAGATGGCCAATGCAGCAATAGGGGAAAACCTCGACACCCTCAATATCGACGGAGTCTGAACCCCATCCCCCCTCTACTAATGAACACCCAGGAGCGAAAAAAGGCCAGCGAAAGAAGCCTCTTCCCCTGGGGCCCAAGAAAAATTCACAGACACGTGGGTAAGAATTTTGGTATCCATACCCAAATTACGAGGGAAGGTGATGTCTCCACACACTCAAGATTGGCCCCACCGGATGAGCGCAAAGGAAGCCACAACAGCTCAAGGTGGACGCTTGCAACTGTCCACTTGGATGAGAGCCTTTGTAGGCACACCAGATGGCATGTGCCACATGCGGACCACCCCTCCCGAGCTTTTAAGGCAGCCATCTTTTCGGACAGAGCGAAATCTCTATTTCGCGTGGGAAACTCGGTCTCCCTGCTTCATCTGTGTGGAATTGCAATACAGGACTCTCACTTCCCACGTCGTTGGAGCTCCCTTGGCGTCAGTTGCACTTCCACTCTCCCCTCCAAGGCGTCAGCTGGTACATTAAACAGGACTCCTCCCACGAACGCGCAGGAAAGTGCATCATTCCCTCCCTCAGCAATCATGCAATAGCCCTTGTCCAGCGTTTGGCTTCTGTCGGAAATCCCTTCCGCTCGTTCGCCCTATCAGACCCTTTTGGTACTTAGTCTAGCCCTCTCGCCACCTTTGCGTCATTACAGGCTTCTGCTACGAGTTTTTTGGGTCTCTCTATGCTCTGAACCGTTCAATTCCAGAGCCTGGTATGCCCTCGAACTTATTCACGACCTCATGTTTCTCTCCTATCGCGACCCTCAGCACTTAAGCGCTCCCCAACTACCCCTTTTGCTCTCTGTTTCTCGGCTCCTTAGCCGACCCCCCAAGTCTCTCCAAGTCACCCCACGGGCCCGCCTCTGTCCAAATTCCCTCCTTGGCACTATGCAGAACCCACAAGAGTCGGCCAAGTCCGGCCTTTCTTCAGGCAATAGCGAAATGCAGCAAGATATAGTTGCTTAGGAAGACTCGGGTAGTTGGTCAGAGGATGATTGGGAGGTCAAATGTGGAGGGTGCAGCAACCTAAGAGAGAAACTG
Source organism: Picea sitchensis (assembly GCA_010110895.2). Classification (NCBI taxonomy): domain Eukaryota; kingdom Viridiplantae; phylum Streptophyta; class Pinopsida; order Pinales; family Pinaceae; genus Picea; species Picea sitchensis. The sequence goes on along the minus strand of SNQJ01S0064078.1, from coordinate 7,393 downwards.
GGAGCGTTAAATGCCAACCGTGCATTCGAGATGGAGACATTATCTCAACACTGCTTCCTGATAAGCAAGCTTCAAGATGAAAGTGATGCCCAGCGAAGCCAAATTGAAACCAACCGTCTGCAGATTGACACACTACAACACAGATTGGACCAGCTAGATGATTCGCAGCCTCCCACAAGCAACTCGGACGATCAACAAGGCTACTCAAGGAACGTCGAGTCAAACTCGATCAACCAAGTGCTAGACCTGAACGAGCCTCACCTAGACTTCAGGATGAATATACAACAACCCAAGGTGCAGAAGGGTAATTAAGCTCAAACCTCTGTATGTATTACCGAATTGCTTTTTTCAGTGGCTCCTACTGTCGAATTTACCCAGGAAACTCTACATTCAGATTTTTTGTAAAGCAAGGGGGATGTAACTTACTATATGAGAATTCTCGTTTTTGTAATCATCTCTCTTCGAGAGGAATTCTGATACGATCCTCCATGACTTTTTTTTTGTAATACCAGTGGATTCATCCACACGAGTCAATATATTTTTCCCAATTCTTGTTAAAAAAATAAAATAAAAAATAAATTATAAAAAAAAATTAAAGAAAAAAATGTATACACCTAAGTATGTATATATTAATGTCCCCGAGGTGTAGGACAGTCGGTGACAGAGTGTGTTGTTAAGCCACTCCATGTTGAAAAATCATCGGTTCGAAACCTGCAGGGACAAAAATCCAACCATGTTAAGGGTTGGTGTGGCTCAGGCCGGGTGCGAATCTCAGATGATTTTGACGACTTAGATGCCCTTGAATTGCGGTTTCTCAAGCCAAAGGTTAATCTCACTACCAAGAAGATCCAGACAAATTAACAAACAAAAAAAAAATATGTATATATTAATTCATAAATATTATTATAATAACACATACACCTCATTTCTATACAATAAACAATTTGTTTTTATATCTACATCACATTTCTAACATTATAATTATACGAATATATTATTCAACACAATATTCTCCTTATCTAAATCATAAATCACCTATAAGGAATGATGAACTTGCCATGAAGAAAGAATTATGATTCTAATGATGAACATGGCGTGCTCACTATTAAAGAAATAATTAGTTGTGTCACATAATAATCCAAATAATCATGAGCATGCCATATATTGTGTCACATAACACCTAACACTAATCATCACTAATCATCAACATGCCATGGGCCATTTCTAAATTACTCTACAATTTTTAATTTAATTCATTAAGATATATTTTATTATAAATTTTATAATAATTAAAAATTAAAATTTTATTTAATTTCATAATTAAAATAAAATTTTGAATCAACCAAATCCACATATGGATGATGATATTGACTTTGTTCACTTTCACTTAGACTTTCATCTAGTTATTTAATAAACTTAATCTAAATTATATTAATATTTTAATTCAAATAATCGTTCATCTAGGTTATTTAGTAAGTTGAATCTAAATTATATTAGTATTTTAATTCAAATAGTGTATTTATCACTATTAAATGTTTTTATTAATATGTATTAGAAGAATGGTTTGCATGTTATTAATTAATTTCACATAGTTAAAAAGAATCTAACATGTTATTATTAAATTATTTTATAAATATATATTGGAAAATGAAATTTATTTAAATATTTTAATTTAAATAAATATCTTTTAAATGTATTTGACTAGCAATTAAAGTAGGCTCATACTTGTTTGATATGGGTCGATTAGAGAGTTACCATTATAACTTCTACGGGTGCTTACATTTTCTAGGTGATATTATAAGGAGTGCCTTAATAATGCATTTTATATTTATTTGATATACACCCTAAGTCTACACAATTAAAAAATAAAATAAAAAAATATAAAGAAAAAATTATTTTTAAATATTTTTTATAAATTATTTCGAACAAATAAATTGTGGTTTAAATTTGATTGACATAAAGATACTAAATTTTGGTTGAATCATTAAAATATTGAAAAGCGTTTACTTTATAAAGTAATTATAATATTAAAAATATTATTATATGTAAATTTAGAGACAAATTGTGGTAAAAAACTAAGATATTACAAACAAGGGTTGTATGGCAACCCAGTCCCTCCCAAATTAGTTGGGAAATACATGTTGAACAATGAAACTTAATATAACTAAATGCATAAGTAATGAATATTTTTTGTCAAAAGATAATAATTGAGGATTGTTTGTTATTCAAAATGTATAATAAAAGGAATTTCTTTTATTTGACTTTTTAAAATCTATTTATTTAAAATTTTATTTAAAATAAAATAATAAGATATCATTAGATTTTAAAGATAATATAATTTAGAAAAAAAAATTAAAATTGTGTGATCTGAATAACTTAAATTAGTTTTATTATTTTAAAAAAATTAAAATAACTTTATATTAGTAAAAATTGTGTGATGTGAATAAATTCTATTACATAAAAAAAAATTAAAATAACTTTATATTAATACTATTTTTTATATTAATGATGAGGTATCTTTATGTTCCAAAGATAATAGTAGTTTTTTTAACATTTTCAAAACTATTATATATCTATCAATCCAGAACCATCCATCTTTATAATTTTTTTATTTATAAAGATAATTTTTTAACCAAAACACTAAATTTTAATGTTAAACAACAAAATACCTACATCATTGTCGAGACACTAAAGTCAAATATCCTACTAAGTATCCACGTCATTCCCCAAGCCATATCCTACTAAGTATCCACATCATTCCCCAAGCCCGATCACTTGTGAACTTTAATATTAAATTAAGAAGGGGGGCTTTATTATGGCGTACAAGAGATTGGGGCTGGACTCATTGCCCATGGTAGACAATGTTGGACCACAAAATTTTTTATTCAATTAATATAAAATTTAGTTATAATTTTTATTAATACTACAATTTTTTAATTAATTAAATTATTGTTTTTAAGTTAAGCTAGCCATATATGAATTTATTTTGCACAAAACTTTTTATTCAATTAATATAAAATTGAATTATAATTTTTATTAATACTATAATTTTTTAATTAATAAAATTATTGTTTTTAAGTTAAGCTAGTATTATGTGAATGTTAACATTTAAAATATTTAATGATTTTTACTAATTTCAATAGATATGAGTGGTTAAAAACCTTATAAATTTTCATCAAATTGAATCTATTTATACATTAAAAATGTGATTTAAAAAAAATTGCTATTTCTTAAAAATAAAAATAAAAATTTAGAAAACCAAAAATAAATTTATTAAACATTTAAACTGCTACCTCATAATTGACTGAACTACTACATCAAAATTGATTGACTCTCGGGCAAAGAACTTTCTACCCTGGCTATCGTTACCCCTAAATAACGAGCGGAATTGACTTTTTCACGGTCACTTTTTCACGGTCACTGTGGGGGCACCGTAGTCTGTTCAACTAATATAAAATGGCTCCTCAATTAATATAAAACGGCTCCTCGAACACTCGTATGCCATATAATAACAAGTGTTTCATGGCAGCGTAGTCCCTACCAGGTTGGACGCGGAGTAAACGTGTGGGTAGCAAGTTGCAGTACACGTGGTATTCCTGAATTAGTTTTATTTGAAATTTATCAAAAATTATTAATGTTTGGTACATAACCAATGCAACCCAGCAATTACGGAGTGGCGTGTAGGCGAAGTCGCGGGTTCATTTTATTTAACAGTTATGTCATATACAGTTTGCAGCGAACAATTCCGTCATATACATGAGACTGAGTAATTTATACAATATTATAACATTGTATGAAGATTTTGGTGTCGAGGGTGTTCGGTGATATACTTTTTGCACCAAACAGTTTTGTGATATACATTTAACAATTTTGTCATATACATGAAACAGTAATTTATAGAATATTATAACATTGTATGAACTTAGCTGCCCTGAGGGGAAACCAGCTCAGCCAACCGAACCGCTTCATAACTGAAGTGTAGACTGTTACTAACGCAAAAAAAGTTCAAAACTATGGCCCGTAAGGGTGGTTGTTACAACTGTGCAAAGTGTAGACAGCATAACTATAGTAACCATGGACAAATGCATGAGAGGTCGACATGAAGATGACAAAATAACAGAGGAAAACAATAGACAGATCACCGGTATGGGCTACAGTGCCGGGACGGGGCCATGCAGAAGGCGACAAATGTCGTTTCGTCGGGAGGAGGCAGATCCTCATCGACTGGTGTCCGGTTCAGTTGCATGGTGTCATCCATTTGTGATGGCATGTGCTCCTTCTTCTGTTCCAATGCCAACACTGGTGCGAAGGTTGTTGTTGGTTGGGCTATTGTTGCTTAGCCTGCCTCTGGTGGGAGGTGATGAGCATCCTGTAACGCGGAGAGAAAGTGCAAAAGCTGAGAGGCTTTGTTGTCCAGGGCCTCTAGGCAGAACCGGAGGTCATCCATGTTCTGACGCAGGTCAAACACCAGGCTCTGCATCAGGGCAAGGGACGCAGCAAGGGGCGGGAGAGAAGCGAGAATGTGAGTAGACTGTGTCAGGGACGAGGAGGAGGTGCATGAAGAGGAGGAGGATAGCAGTGAGGGAGTAGGCAGGGGACGGATGACTAGGAGGGGCCGGTTTGGCTAGCAGGCCGACACGCGTTTCGACTTCCCTCGTAGCCGGGGCATATTTGGGATAGTGGGAGAGAGAAAATCTGTCAGCAACAGAGCAGGAGAAGACAAAATCAAAGAAGGGAAAGGTTGGGCAGGAGGCAGAGCTCTGAGAAGAAAAACCAGGAAAGAATGAGCCATCTGGAGCCGGTGGAGAAATTGAAATAGGCCGGGGAGCTGGTGAGTTTGCATAAATGGCCGCACGCGCAGAGTAAAGGCCCAGTGAGTTCTATTGAAAGGATGTGAAGGCAGAGCAGGGCTCACTCAGAGTAATGGCATGTTGCCTCGAGAAAGATGAAGTTAAAGTTAGGAGACACGTGGGCAGGGAGTTGAAGTACATGGGTACGTGGGCAAAAAGCGAAAAAAATAGTTCCTTGATATACAAAGTGACAACCAGATTTGAGGACTATTAGAATTTTAAGGGCATCGTATACAAAATAGTATTCTTAACATATGTTTTACATACGGTCGTGGACAAAAAACACAAAAAAAATAGTATTAATGTATGTTACCTAGGTTCCTGGAGAAGTGTTTGGTGCAGAATTGACATGGGTTTTCGAGTTGTCGGGGTGCTGAACTGAAAATTGGGCTTTTGTTGTTCCGTGGTCTACAAATAGCACGGACAATTCCGCGATATACAAATTGACAAGCGGTCCTACAGATTATTTGAATTTTTGGATCATGGGTTCAGGGGTTGTCGTGCTGAAAATCGAGCTTCTATCGTTACCCAAATAAGTTTTCCTTTTTACATATGCTGGTGGACAAAAAAAGAAAAAACAATAGTACTGACGTCTGTTACATAGGGTGGTGAACATAAGCATGAAAATAATGGTGTTCCCGAATTAGTTTTCTTAAAAAGAGCGGGTTCTTGACTTAGCTAGTTTTTGGATCGCGGGTTGTCGGGCTGGGGGCATGTTGTTCCGTGGTCTACAAATAGCACCTAGACTTCCGCGATATACAAATTGACAAGCAGTTTTGCAGACTAGTTGAATTTTTGGTTTGTGAGTTCTCGGGCTGGCGAGCTGAAAATCGGGCTTCTGTTGTTCTGTGGCCTACAAAAATAAAATATGTGATTTGATGAAGTAGATATATAGAGCATGCACGAAAGCTTCATTCCGGGTTGTCAGGGTTGCAGGCTAAAAATTGTACTTGTGTTGTTCCGTTGCCTACAAATAGCATCGAGAGTTTCGCGATATACAAATTGAGAAGTTGTTTTGCGGACTATTTGAAATTTATGGATCACGGGTTGTCGGACTGGCGGGCTGCAAATTGGGCATCTGTTGTTATGTGGTCTACAAATAGCACCTAGAGTTCCGCGATATACATATTGGCAGTCGGACTTGCGGATGACTTGAAGTTGAAGTCGCTCGTGTCGAATAAGCTAATTGAAATAATAAACTGAATNCAATTTTCCTTTTTACATATGCTATGGACAAAAAAAAAAAAAAATAGTACTGACGTCTGTTACATAGGCTGGTGAACAGAAGCATGAAAAAAATTGTGTTGCGAAATTAGGCGGGTTATCGGGTTGTCGACCTTAAATGCAGGCTTTTGTTGTTCCTTGTGCTACAAATAGGAGGTAGAGTTCCGTGAAATACATATTGACAATCGAACTTGCGGAGTATTTGAATTTGGAGAGGCTCGTGTCGAATAAGCAAATTGAAATAACAAACTCAATAACTTATTTTAATATCAATAAAATCATTTATAATTAATTAAAACAAGTTTAGCATTTCCGAATTAGTTTTGTTTTTTACATATGTTGGTGGACAAAGAAAGGAAAAAAACATAGTATTGATGTCTGTTACATAGGCTGGTTAACATAAGCATGAAAAAAAAAACGTTCATGAATTAGTTTCTTTAAAAGAGCGGGTTCTTGAGTTGACCAGTTTTTGGATTGCAGGTCTGTGTCCTACAAATAGCACCGACAGTTTCGCGATACACAAATTGACAATTGGAGTTGCGGACTATTTGAATTTTAAGGGGCTTGTGTTCAAAAAATTTAGCATTTGCGAATTAGTTTTCTTTACATAGGCATACAAGGCGGTCGACAAAAGGACCAAATAGATAGCATTCGTGAATTATTTTTCTTTAAAACAGGCACTCATCGACACAAGAAATTGAAATTTATGAAATTATAGGTTTGTGGAGACCATAAACTATACATAGCAAATACGTAACTCTATGTACATACTCTCTATGAAATTTTACGAACACATAAAAGCAGGAAAAAAACTAGCATTCCTGAATTAGAGCATGGAGGGAACCGTGAATCGAAAGTTGTCCAGTTTTTGGATCGCGGGTTCTCGGGTTAGGGACCTGAAAATGTAGCTTCTGTTGTTCCATGTCCTGCTGGAAACGTCTGTTACAAAGGGTGGTGGGCAAAAGGCCCAAATAAATAGCATTCCCGAATTAGTTTTCTTTAAAACAGGGGCTAGTGGATACAAGAAATTGAAATGTATCAAATTATAGGTTCCTGGAGAGCATAAATTACACATACCAAATATGCAATTTTTTAAATACCACCCACAGTTCAGCGATATACAAATTGAGAAGCGGATTTGCGAACTATTTAAATTTTAAGGGCTTTTGTGGAAAAAGTATGAAGCACAGGTGGTAAAGATCCAACAAATGACATATTCTCTAGACGTTTGAGTACAAAAAAAGTAGCGAACACAATTTCATGACATTTATATAAAAAATAATGAAACATGTTAGATATTCCTGGAAATTTAAAGAAAC
>SNQJ01S0064077.1:21022-32621 GCA_010110895.2 Picea sitchensis | reverse complement strand
ATTTACCTCATCGGGGGTCTCGACTGGTGATCCAACAAAAGGCTCATTATAGACGGTGAAAAATCCTCCTTCAGGATGAGGGATAATGGCTCTGGACTGCTCCTTGTGAATGCTTCCATTTAAGTGTTCAATGAGGTCATTGCAAAGGATAATTCCAAAATTATTTGTATCATTTATGATGACCACATTTATCAAGAAAGGAGCACTGGGGCAGGAGTCAAAATCCACCTCGAGGTTGTTAATGATTCCTTTTGCGAAATTATCTCTGGTGTTTGGTTGTGAGATCTTCAGACCCAATTGATGCATAACTTCTTCTGTCATTATATTGGTTTTAGCTCTTGGGTGTAGGAGACAGTTGTGAAGGAGAAACTCTTTGACCTGGAGGGAGACGTAAAAAGGTATGAATTCATAGACTTTAGAAACAGGGTGTCCCACCTGGTGAATAAAAAGAGAGAAGTCTTCAGGAAGATTTGGCTCGACATTTTTGTGTGATACATCCCCAACTTCATCCTCTGGATGGACCCTTTTTAATAGAGGTTCTTGAGAAGAGATAACACTCTCATGAGAAAGGCTCCATTTCCTTTTGGCGGGAGCTAGTTCGATCTAGAGGATGCTTGGAGGTTTAGGTTTCTCCATAGGTTCATTACCCGGATCCCATAGTTCGCAATTCAGGTTTCTCTGTTTAATGTAGTCATAAAAATCAAGATTTCTTTCAATTTGAAAGGCTAGGTCTTGTGCTTCTTCTAAAGTTGTTGGTGACCAGTTCTTAATGTTGAACTGCAGGGTTCCTTCTAAGGAAGACAAGAAGTGATCGATGATGGCTTGTTCTGAGCCCACCTTTGACAGGATCTTTTTAAGGAGAAGGTTGAACCTATCAGTGAAATCTCTGGTACTTTCACAAGGTCCTTTGCAAATGTTGAAGTATTGAGAAAAGGAGTCTTGTGAATGTTCACTATCACACCACCTTATTTTAAAGGCTTTTTGTAGCTCTTCGGGGTTTTTTATGCTTCCCTTGGGACATACATCAATACAAACTTTAGCATCTCCTGTAAGGGAACTTGCAAAGAGCCTCATGAATACATCAGGGTGATCTTCACCAGCCAAATGAAAGTCAACACTGTCGCAGAAATGGGTCCAGTGTGAGTTTCCAGGAGTGCCCTTTCCTGAAAAGAAAGGTAGCCAAGAGTTTTCATCTGTGGGTAAATCATGCAATCCACCTTGGATGTTATTAAAGTCAAAACAGTTGAAACTCTCCGAGTAAGACCATTTGTGAGGATTTGGATTGATTGAAGGCACAAGGTTTGTTAGGGTGATGGTTGCCACAGTAGAAGGATTTGAATATTGTCGTCCGCTACGGGTCGTCATGGAGTCGCCAGATAGTTTTCCTGAAACTATCAAAGAATAGGGGAATAAATTCTAGTGGAGTCGCCAGGTAAGCTTGTAAGAGAAAAGGTATTTGAGGAAAGGCTTACCAAAAGATTTTTCGTTGAGGAAGATTGACTCAGTGTTCCCTGGCAACGACTCCAAAATGTTATCACTCAGTTTGTAGTTTAGGTCAAATGGCTAAAGGATAAGGGTCAAACTGGCGAAACAGGAACCTTCCCCACCCAATGTCACCACAATGGGGAGGTTCTTTCTATTTAGGGAAGTTATCCTAGGGGAGACGTCCCCGGTAACCTGGGGTTTTGAAGAGGTTGAGATATAAGGTCAGAGTTAAAGTTTCCCCCTCATAGGTTAGCACCAAAATCAGAAGTTCCGGCTAATCAGCCAATAATGAAGTATAATCCCAAATGAGAACACCTGCCTGTAACAAAGCAACAATAGAAAAATATATATGCAGGCTATATAAAAAGGGTTAGCACTTCATATGACCATATGATATAATTTAAGCAATGTAAAGTAATAGATATCAATGAGATCAACGTTTTGTCAATTATCTATGGAAAGAGCATTAATTCATCAATAAATTTCAAGATGACAAATCCAACAATGTATTCAATCAACACTTCAATCAATAAATGCTTTGGATCATCACTCAATTGCTTGTAAAATTCAAAAGTTTGTTGCATAAAAAAAACCAACTATGACATCAGCCTTAGTTAGGGTTAGGGTTAGTTAGTTAGGGTTTCAATATTTAGAGTTTAAAGAGTTGTTTTGAACACTAGGAATTCTACGTTGGAGGTCAAATGTCAGTGCCTTAGGGTATATGGAGTCAAAGATAAGGGCACAAGGTCTCGGAAGGATGATAAATCAGAGACTAGAAGGTAGGGTTCTATGGTGCTGCAAAGGCAGGACCCTAGAATCAAAACCCTAGGGGAAAGAGGCTCACTCTGGTGTTTCTCAAGCAAGGCCTCGTGCTCTTTCCTCCTTCTCTAAATTCACTTGGCAAAACGGCTAGATTAAAGAATAAATCTAAGGGAGAAAGTGTTGCAATGACAAGGCTTTCAAACCCTAGAAGGTGAAAACCTAGGTGTAGGCAATCTAGGCCTAGGACATCTCCTCTTTTCAACTTATATACTTCAACACTAGATCAAAAGAAGGAAGACAAGTGTAGCAACGGCTAGGCTCTATCTCTTTTCTTCAATGGCTGAAAAATATTTCTCAAGGGGACATGTAACAATAACCTACTTGTGTGCTTGTTACCTAGGGTTTTAAATCAACAATACAATAAGTAAATGCAAGAAATTATACCTACAACCATTCATTTAAGAATTTTTGCAAGAAAATTCACTTACATGTCATGAAGAAAAGCACAAGCAAACCCTTGTTGTAAACCTTCCTTGAGAGAAATGCCATAAATGCCAAAAATATCCTTCGAATAGCAAGTGCGCCTCACTTTAGACAACAAAACTACCCTAGTAGGGCGCAAAAATCATATCTCACAAGAGAGTGAGTTGTGTTATCTTCAAAATGAGGGAAAACATCCAAAATTTATATCATCCAATGACCTTTAATTTAAAAATTAGGTCATTAAAACAGCCGACAAGGCTGACTACTAAAATCATAATGTTTTTTACATTTAACTGCTAAACAAAAGCCTAAATGAGCAACAAGCAGGACGTCTAGCCCCTCTGAGGGAGACGTTGGCCCCTTTTAGGGCAAATATCAGCATTAGAAGGCAAACGTTGGCCCTCATTGGGCCTCCAAGATCTGCCACACGTGCCAAACTGCTCTGTCAAGGTACCACTCACTGGAGGTGACGTCATGAAGTCTTGGGGCATCAGAAAGTACACGTTCCACCTGTAGTGGGTCAATTCCCCTAGGCTGGGCTCAACCAAGGCGTCCTGGATAAAAACGTCCTTCTCCCTCTCGTGTGCAAAGGCTCGATCAATCATCATCCTGTCTCAGATCCTAATGAGGTCCCAACAACCATTTGATGGGATCTTCAGCCCCATGGAGGTCTGAATTGATCATCTCCTTGTCTGTACTGGTCCACCTGGTACCTGTCCATCGCGTATGGTCCTGCACATCAAAAAATTCACCCTCCATGGGCTCATTAGTCCTCGGGATCATAGAAATGTCAATCATATTTCATCATTAATTTTATCAAATGCAAGGATAAGACCCCTAGCATATCATCTAATATCTCAAAGATATTACATTGACCTACTATACAAAGCCAAAGAAAAGACAAAGTGCCCTGTTGGGCCAGCATCCATAAGAAAAGGAAAGTTCCCAAAGGATATCATCCAAGCCATGTAATACGAGGTGGTGTGGTCTAAGGATGTCCAGACGTAGTGAGAACCAGGAGTGGGTATTATCCGTGGGTGCCTTTGTAGGAGGCGAGTTGTACCTATCATGGATGCAGTTCTTTCCAAGACCTTTATTGCCTTTATTCTTTCTTTGTTTATTGTTTTTTCTTTCTTTTTTCTCCGAGGTCTAACCAGAGGACACTGCCTTAGCATGCTGACCAGAGATGACAATTTTACCCACGAGTATTTTTGCAGAAATGATAAGGCTGGCTCGTGATGAGACCCCCTTTCCCTTGGCCATGCAACCAAGGGTCACTTCCCTGGCGTGGTAACCAGATAATGGCAATGTCATACTGCTAGATACCTATGAACATAATGGTCTGGCTTGTGATGAGACCCCCCATCCTCTTGGCTAGGTCTTGTTTTATTGTTTTGCTTCGGGTCCCTCTTGTTTCTTATCGAGAGGCTTTTTATTGCCTTCTCAGGGATCCCTGGGCGAGGCATCTCTAGGTTTTGTATCCTATGGATTTTATCTTTTACCAACTGCTTTTACCTCCTGGGCCTTTAGCCCCTTCTTCCCACAGAATAAAGTGTAACCCCTCAAATAGATCATCCATGCCCGGACTAGGGGAATGGGATAGATGAATGGGAGATAAGATGTAAAATGATAATATGGTGGGAGCGGATGATGGTTCTTCAAAATCCCCCCTGGTGGCTAACCAAAACCTATGGATACAAGTTTGCTAGGGCACCCTGTTAATCCCCCCAACCATGGTCAAGTGGGTTAGTGTAAGATCCAAGCAGTTGTCCGAAATGTAAGGAACCTGATGCATATATCTGAAAGTTATAATGATCAAACATTACACATACCATGATACTTGAACCAATTACCTCATGGAGCAAGATTCTTCTCCGATGCAAGTCCAAGATGATGGTGATGGATGTTGTTGCTGCTGACAGGACAGGTCTGATGAAGAGAAAAAGGATGGGCCCTCCAGGTCCATGCTCAGGTCAGTCCTGCTCTCAATACTCCATGTCTAGGACCTGTAGGCCTCAAGACATGATCTCCTAGTTATCCCTAGAAATCAGGGATAACAGGATGGATCATTGGAAAGTGAAGAAGAAGATTGAAGAATCTTATCGAATGAATTGACACCAGAAGCACCAATACAAATTCGAGGAACAAAAGAGGATACATTTGAACCAATTCAATGACATTTCCAATAAATATCACTCATGAACAACCTACAAAGCGAGACTAACTACTTAGGAGTTTTTTAAGTTTTGTTTATAATGCTTGCAAATTTAATAACAAAAATGTATGGGAAATTTGAGTCATTTAATGAGACAAAATAAACAAGTTGAAGAGACGTAACTGTTGGTTGTTACATAATGTGAAAGGTCTTCCTTATGTTGTAAAAGGAAGACCATTGAATGCTAGAGAGGGACTTTTTCCCATTGTTACATAGATAATACTATTATCTCGTGGAATAAAGAGTAGAAGCAATTTAGAAACCATGAATGGTGTTCACTTGCACATGGGACTATTCTACATGTGTAATTGGATTTGATTATTTCTTTGATAACATCTCATATGAACTATTTCTATGTGCGTTGTTTAAGTTATTTGAAATTTATGGTTACTGATGAATACAATGGTAATGCTATAGGTTTAGTTTGCAACTATTTGTGATTTAATATATAATGTTATTGTTTTAACATGTTATTGATTGACATGAACTATTTCTACAATTAATGACATTATTTTATACTGTGTTCATTCTGTATATTTTGTCCTACGCATGATAGGTTAGAAGTAGTTAGGTTAGTTGGTTTTCTTTTGTTTTAAATTAGATTTAGAAATGATAAGGATTATTTGGGGGACAATTTATTGTCTTCCCCTCTTTTTCTTTTAATTCTTATTGGAAACCAAGCCCAGATATTGGTTGGAATTTTCCATCCCCAACGAGATCGAGTCTAATTGGGACTCACCATATGGAATTTTACCTTGCCTTCTTGACATTCCATTTGGACTCATCAACAAGTGGATATAACAATGAACACAAACTGCAAGAGGGGAAAACAACCAAATGCAATCCAATATGGGACACTACCATATCTAATCGAATCTGTTGGATGCACAACCCAACTCTAATGGATCACTAAACAACAACAAAAATGCACACAAGCAATCCAAACAAGCCACACAAACACACTTTAAATATAGATCGAAGACCAAAGGTGTGACAACAAAGACTCAAACAAATATAATATCTAGGAACACATACTAATCATAGATCTCTGAGATCAAACACTTCTAGATTTGACCAAGACATTTGAAAAACTTGCAATTTTCAAATCCTAAAAAGGGTGTCGTGGGTCATATATCTTGCAACAAGCAACTATCTATAGGGTGTCGCCAGTCAGTAGTAGTATAGAAAGCTACACTGTCGCTTTGTCTCTAATAGGAGATAATCAACAAACTGTAAAATTTTGGAAAAAGAAAAATATTTATCTCAGATCTCCTAGATATACTCTTTGATCGAGTGTCAAGGAAGATAAACAAACTCTAAAATATAGAACATAGGTGAATAGGCAAGGGAAAACCGAACAAGAGAAGAATAACAAATTCTTCCCGAGTGGAGTTTCCATTTCTGTTACAGAGAAAATGTCACCAATTGACTGACAAGATATCCCTAGGATCTGCCTACTGATCCTAGACAGATAGTGGACTATAATTCTAATGGTTTCCTCTAGATTCAAGTAAACTTGTTTCCTTTTAACCAATAAGGGTGATGAGCATACCTTTCAACCGATGGTTTTCCTCGTGTGTCCGACTGATGCAACTCTCAAGATCTAGCTCCAACTCCCGAGATCTTCTTCCTACACACAAGGAGATAAACAACTACCGATCTACTATTCTTCTAGTGTTAGAAAATTCAAACTTACTAAATCTATCATGATCTATTCAATATGAGACTAGATCCAAACATTTGCAAATGGAATACAAACATTCATGGGGAAAAATATATCAATGTGATTACCTTAAGTGTAGATGCACTCCTCCTTTCCCCCTTCTCCTTTTTCCTCCTCATCTTCTAAACCAATCTAGATAACTTCATTGCAACTGATGTAAACGGAGAAAAACCTCTAAATTTTGACAACATATATCTATAAATGATTCTTCCTCCTTCATGCTCAAGATTTTCCTTCTTTATATAGATTCTTGGAAAAGGCTTAGGAGAGCTTCTAGATCTTCTAGAGACCAATGGAGACTCGAATGTTGTCAGAGTTCCAAGCCTCATGTGACAAAAAACCAACTCATCTCTCGATCATCTCTTTGAAAATCCAAAAATCTAGAAGGTTTGAGAGGGTGTCGCTTGTTGAACACCAATGTCAAGAGACATGTTGTTGGTTGTCCCATATATGACCAATGACACTCTTCAAAAAATGTTTGAATCCTAAACTGAAAACTATGTTTTTGCTTATATCTTTTCCTATGTTCCTCCTTACAATGTAGGGTGGAAATTAAAACTATAACACTTTACAAATTATGGCTTCACCAACGGATTTGAAAGATAAACTATATAAAATATTGTACCAACACTACATAAAACAAAACCAAAGTGATACACTAGTGTATATGTATATGATGGTAGCCTCATCTATTTTTTTGTTTTAAATCAATTTTAAAAAAATAATTACTTAGGGGGATTAACCTTATATCTTTGAGAAAGGTGACAAATAATTCCTAAACAAAGTTAACTAGGCATCGAATTTACTTCAACATGGATGAGTAAACTAACTTTGACTAAGCATCCCAAGGAAACTTGGAATGAGGTGTAAAAAAATGTCTTGGAAATAACATAATGGTGTATTTTAATTTTTAATAAAAAAACATATAACGCTAAATTCAAAACCATCTTCTTAGAAATTTAAGGGAATCTTTATTATTGGTTTTAAAATTATTATTTTGGAAGATAATTTTAAATTAACAAATATTATTTTTGATGGTAAATTTATTTGGAAGATGATTTTAAAACAATTAATATTTTTAATGATAAATTTATGAATTCTTCATAGAATATAACAATTTACTCATTTTGATATTAAAAAAATTAAAGAGTATAAAATAGGAAACTTGGAATTAAGTGTAAAAAATTGTCATGGAAATATCAAGTGTAAAAAATTGACATGAAAATATCATAATAGTGTATTATAATTTTATTTAAAAAAAAAACATATAACAACCCTAAATTCAAAATCATCCTTTAAGGAAATCTTTATTATTGATTTTAAAATAATATTTTGGAAGATGATTTTAAATTAATAAATTTATTTTGGAAGATATTTTAAATTAATAATTAATATTTTTAATGACAAATTTGTGAATTCTTTAAAGGATATAACAATTTATTCATATTAGTATAAAAAAAAATTAAAGAGTATAAATTAAGAAACTTGAAATGAGGTGTAAAAAATTGTCATGAAAATATCATAATGGTGTATTATAATTTAATTTAAAAAAAAACATATAACAATGCTAAATTCAAAACCATAATATCCTTGACCATCCACATGTTGGGCAATGTCACTACTGTGGAATATACACTTATATACAATATGCATTAAATCAATTTAACACATTTAACATAGAGTTACTGCCATCATACAAATTTAAATGGAATTAACAACAATTCATACATGCAATGGGATACATGAAAACATACAAGCATCACATACATGCATTTTAATTGAAATTAAACACATAATGATACTTATCTTTGAAACTGGAGTAACTCCACCAACTATGTGAAGACCTTCCACGAACCTCCCAGCCTTAGACCACGCTGCTCAACACGCTCAACAGTGGGTCACCCTCGAGCTGGGACCAAACTACACCTAGGGAAAGGGAATCCTAGACTAGGCTGAGGTTAGAGGAAAGTTGCACAGTGCAACCAGAAGGATTCTCTCCAGGACCCTTCTTATGCCCACTACTCATGGAATCTCATTCCCCACATGCCTGTTCCACCCAGGAGTATACACCTTCACAAGCACATTCCATCGGCTGCTTCACCTCCCTCTCTGGCACTCGACAACAGGCCAGATCAAGAATTCTCATATCTCTGTAGTTGGTGCTGGACTCTCTCTGGGAGAAAACCACTTCCCAACAAACTCTCTCACCTGGAGAGAGCTGCTCACAAGCTTGACAACCTGTCTCTTCAACCACGGGCCTGACAACCCGCTTCTTCAACCAGTTTCAACTCAATTCCCGTAAGGTGAGAATAACAACAACAACAATAACAATTCGGTTCACTCACAGGTGACAACAACAACAAGAATTTGGGTATGGATGTCCAAAAACTACAACAGTACCACTAAGACACAACACGACTTAGGTAACTCATAGGACAACAACCCAAACAATTAAGCACGAAATCAAATTTGCAGTGTGGATAAACTGGGTTCACAGGACACACAGGAGACATGGCTCAGTCCATGGTTTTGCCACTAGTTTTTAGGGTGTGTGACAAGGAACCAACAGGATATGTGCATGGAATGCAGACATCAACCCCACTGATACCATATTGTAACATCCTCGAGAGTCAACCCCATTGTTGGGCAATGCTACTATTCAGAACATACACTTATATTTAATATGCAGTAAATCAAATTATCACATTTAACATAGAGTTACTGCCATCATACATACTTAAATAGAATTAACAAAAATTCATACATGTAGCGGAATATATGAAAATATACAAGCATCACATACATGCATTTTAATTGAAATTAAACACATAATGATACTTATCTTTGAAAATTTAGTATCTCCACCAACTATGTGCAAACCTTCCATGAAATTCCCAGCCTTAGACCACGTTTCTCATCACGCTCAGTAGTGGGTCACCCCCGAGCTGGGACTAAGCTCCACCCAAGGCAAGGAAATCCTATACTAGGCTGAGGTTACAGGAAAACTACACAGAGAAACCGAAAGGAGTCTCTCCAGGAGCCTTCTTACGCCCACCACTCATGGACTCTCATTCCCCACATGCGTGTTCCACCCAGGAGCATACACCTTCACAAGCACAGTCCATCGATGCTTCACCTCCCTCTCTGAGTCTCGGCAATAGGCAGGATCAAGAATTCTCAAAACTCCGCAGCTGGTGTTGGAATCTCTCTGGGAGAAAACCACTTCCCAACAGACTCTCTCTCACCTGGAGAGAGATGCTCACAGGCTTGACAAATTGCCTCTTCTACCACGGGCCTGACAACCTGCTTCTTCAACACACTCCTCGACTAAGCTCCAACCAGGTGAGGACAACAACAACGATTCAACACTCATTCACACAGGTATGACAGTATCAACAACAGATGGGCATGGCACGCAGACGGAAAAAACCCAATCTAAACCATGGCACAACTAAGGCGATTACTCATGTGTCAAGTTCCTAAGAAGACATAGAACGACTCACAGGTTTTTCTCTTAGGTGCATGCGTGAATATTGAAAAGGTTGAATATAGAGGCCATGGGATTCATAGGAATACACCGAACGACTTTTGGTTCTGGTTTTCAGGAATGCATGACAAGAAAAATTAAGCAGAGGTCGTTCACAAAGGTCTCATGGTTTCAGACAAAGGATTGAGAAACTGGCAGAACGAACCCCCAACTCAACCGATGCTTAAGCTTTAAACTGCATGCGCCTAGGTCAACACTTGTCTTCCTAGAGTTGCATGCATTCCCTTTTGCACACGTTGGAGCTACATGCGCTGCCTCTCCCAGGACTTAGGATAAAAAACATGGTTGTCACACAACTTTGGAATAACAATAAATTATTATTCTCAAAGACTTAAGCCCCTAAGCTTATCCCCTCTTTCCAACCTTTCAACCCCTTTTTCCCTTAACCACCCTGTGGAAGCTTAGTCCCCCATCACTCTTTCTTCGTGTTCGGTTTGGACGTAGCGATGTTTAATATTTATTAATGTTCTACATAATTACATATACAAAAATAGGTTCCTGGCCTTTAACACTTAGGCTCTCTGGCCTAATAAACACATAAGCCCACCAACTTATCAACACTCGGCTCACCAACCTACAAAACATGATTACAATTCATAAACATGATTACAATTCATAATATAATTGGGGCTCTACCGGGGGATATTACAATCCCCTCCCCTTATTTGCATTGTCCTTAGTGCAACTCTTTACACAACATCGACAAGATTTTCAAAATATTCAAAAACATGTGGGTATTCTGCCCGCATAGCATCTTCCTTCTCCCATGTCATGTCCTCAGGACCGTACTAGGTCCACTGGCCCTTTACAAGCCCTATGGCTTGATTCCAGAGATGTTTGCTTTTTCGGTCCAATATGCGCACAGGATGCACTTGCAGGATACCTTCTTGCTCCACCTGAATCACATTCCAATTGATTACATGATTAGAATCAGGTATATATTTCTTAAGCAATGAAACATGAAACACATTATGTACAGTCACGGATGCAGGTAATGCAAGCATATATGCAACTGGCCCAATCCTTTCTAGGATTTCAAATGGTCCACAAAATCTAGTTGCCAACTTGGCGCAGTTTCCCAGCTTCAAGGAACTTTTGTTAGCTTTCACTTTCAGGAAAACATGCTCTCCCACTTTAAACTCTCTGTGGGTTTTGTTATTATCAACATAACTTTTCTGCCTGTCTTAGGCAACTTTCAAATTCTGCTTAATTTTTAACATTTGTTCTTCCATTTCCTTGAGCAACTCTGGCCCAACTACTTCCCTATCAGCTGGATTATCCCAGCTTACTGGAGTATTGCACTTTCTGCCATAAAGTGCTTCAAATGGGCTCATCTTCAACGATGCTTGATACCCATTGTTGTAGGCTAATTCTACCAAGTGTA
>SNQJ01S0064077.1:0-15476 GCA_010110895.2 Picea sitchensis | reverse complement strand
GAATCCCCAAAAACTTGAATTTCTTTAATGCCATTTTCCCGTGCTATCTGGCAGGCTTTTAACAACCCCAGGATTTCAGTCTGATTATTAGTTCTCAGACCTAAACCCCAGTTGAAGCTATCTTTCCTTTGTCCATCGGAGGAGTAAATCACTCCACCTGCACCTGCTTTCCTCGGGTTTCCTTTGGAGGCGCCATCGAAAAAATCGTTTCCTTACCTTGCTTCCTCCACCAATCTTGAAATGTTGCATCTGTTTCTCTTAAACACCAACCTGGAGTGCTTAGAGGGAAAACACTGATCTTTTTCCTGTCTTGGGTTATAACAACTCCTAACCAATTCTTTTCTTCAGGAAGGAAAGAGTTTTCGTCCTTGAGAGGGTGATAAGACATTGCTTCCAGGAGAAGTGATTTTTCTTTAATGCCCACCGTCAAAGGAGAATGAAGAACGCTATTGAAGATCTGATCATTTCTTGCCAGCCAAATTTTCCAACATAAATATTTGGGTATGGCCTGCCAGATTCTTTGCCAATTTGATTTGCTTTGCATCTCTTGGGGATATCTTGCCATCCAAGAGGAGAAGAGGTATGTGATTGAAGTCTGCGATGGAGCTGTGACATTGAGACCGCTGAGGATGATCTTCCAAGCTTCTTGGGAAAATGGACAATCCACAAACAAATGGTCCATAGTTTCGATAGCGCTACAACACAAGGGACATTTATGAGGTCCAACTATACCTCTTTTTATCAAATTTTCCCCTGTCAACATTTTCTTGTGCATTAGAATCCAAAAAAAGAAGTTTACTTTTGGAAGACCAATTGGGTCCCATACCTGTTTCCATAGGGATGATGATTCTGTCGTCGCTTGGAGAGATTGGAGATAGTTGTAACCCTGAGCTACAGTGTATCTCCCATTCTTTCCCCATTCCCATTTGTCTAGCGTGCATAGGTGGACAGGAGCCAAATCGGTCAACGAGTTTATGAGCATAGTCTTTTGGTTGTGTAGATGCACTGGGATTTTAGGGAGTTCCCAAGCCCTCGAATTACATGTGACGTCCCAAGAGGAGATGTATGCTGGCTTAATGAAATCGAGCTGAGTAAGCCACTCACAAATTTATTTAATTTCTTCATAATTTTTGAGAGGGGGATGGCCCATGATGCTATCTCTCCATATCAACGTTTTTTTTCCATTGCCAGGAATTTGATATAGGTAGATTTGGAAGAAGTCTAACCCAACCCGACAAAGATTCCAAATCAATGTTCCTTTGGTGGTATTTCCTGCCTGTAAATTCCTCATCAAATTCCCTTGGAGGTATTTTCTCCTTAAAATTTGGCTTACTAGGTGTCTGGAGTTTGAGAAGAGTTTCCAGATAATGGCATGAGCAGGATCTCTTATTTGTAAGCCTCCTTCATTGATTGGGCATTTGACAGTTTCCCAGTTAACAATATAAAATTTCCTTTGGTTTCCCTTTCCTCCTTGCCACAAAAAGTCTTAGATCAGGTTTGAAACCTATGCCAGGATCACCTTTGGAGCCAAAAGGAAGGATGCCTGGTAGACTGGTAAGGAAGAGAGTGTCAATTTTATAAGAATAAGTTTTCGTGCCGTTGTGAGCCACTGTCCTCCCCATGCTGCTATTTTGGTCTTGATTTTGCTTATTATTTTTGTCCACAAGGAAGATTTATTGGATCCCAGAGTTAAGGGGAGTCCGAGTTATTTTATTTTTTCCCATGAGGCATAGCCTGAAAATCCAAAGAAGTGAGCAATTCGCTGAATGGTTTGTTGGTCAACATTCCACCCATACACTGTACCCTTCTTTTTGTTGATGGCCACTCCAGAGATTCTACAAAAACTTTGGAGGATATTACTAAAGTTCTGAGGTATCCTTATGGAGGCTCCACCCAACAAAAGGGAGTCGTCAACAAATAAGGCGTGATTGATTGGTTTTAATCCTCTCACCAGCCTAATGCCTGGGACAGTCTCAACTTTCTTTTCAACAGTTAGCTTTATGCTTAGTGAGTTTGTCATTATGATGTACAAGAATGGGGAGAGGGGGAAACCTTGCCTTCTAGTCCCCTCGAGGCTTGAAGAAAGTTAGTTGGCCTTCCATTTACTAGCAGGGCTATCCACATATTCTCTATGCAAGCTTTGATTAATTTAACAAATTCTGTATTGAAACCAAAGGAAACAAGGAATTTGTAAAGGAATGATAGTTTTACCCGATCGAAAGTGTTTGCCATATTGAGTTTTATGAGAATCCCTTTCTCTTTGCGCTGATGGCTAGAATGCATTACTTCTTGCACCTGTATTACATTGTCCATAATGTGTCTCCCTTTAACAAAACCACTTTGGGCAGGGGAGATGAGATTCCCTAGCAGAGGTTTAATCATGTTTTCCATTAGCTTTGAGAGGATTTTGTACGAAGTGTTGCACAGTGAGATTGGCCTGAATCCGTTGAAGTAGCCCAGATTCGATTCTTTAGGAATTAAGGCTAGAAATGTGGAGTTAACACTACCTCCAACTTTGTATTTTTGCTGGAATTATTTGATCATTCTTAGCAAATCAATCTTGATTATTTCCTAGTAGTTTCTATAGAAATTGATTGAAAAGCCATCTGGCCCTGGGGCTTTGTTAGGCTCCATAGACCAAATAACATTACAGATTTATTCCTTTGTAAAAGGCTTCATGAGGGTTGTGTTATCTTCCTTGCTCACAAGGGAGGGAATATGACAGAGAAAGTCTGTGGTGGCCTCCTCACAATCAGCTCCATCTTTTTTGTAAAGATTTTGGAAATGAATTTTTGCTGCCTGTTTAAGCTGAGTTGTACCTTTGCAAATCGACCCATCTACATAGGTAATTTCCGAAATATTATTTCTAGAGGTTCGGGTTCTGTACTGCCGATGGAAGAAGGTGGTATTACGATCTCTAGCTCTAAGCCACAATATGCAAAATTTAAGCCTCCAATACTCTTCTTCTTGACGGAAAGCGTGAAAGGAATTGAATTCAACAACTTGTTCCTTCGCTAATTCTTGGTTGGTAATATCTTTGTTCTCCATTTCCATTTGCATATTTGTTAACTACTGAACAATCTCTCTTCTGTGGCTTGAGGGGGTGTTGCTTGGATTTTTAATCCATTCTTTTAAGGCGTTCTTTGTTGTCTTTATTTTATGTTTCCACGCCTAGTTGGGAGAATCTGTTACTGGAGTGGACCAAGCTGAGTTAACAATTTCCAGGAAGCCTTCCTTTTCTGTCCAAAGTGGGCTATATCGAAAAGGTATTGGGCCCAGGTTTTCTTCCTATTCCAGTTGGAGGAGAATGAACTTATGATAATATGTCAATTTGGGGAGGATTTTGGATTATTTTATCCTCTTTTCCAACAATAGTGAGCTCTGAACTAGAAACCGATCCAAGCGAGCTAAGATGTGGTTCATTCCAACTCTATTATTTGTCCAAGTAAAGATACCTTTCATGGGCTTGAATTCTAGGAGATCCCACTGTTGAGATAGCTCCTCAACAAAAGGAAGCATTTGGCCCCTACCACAGTTTCCCCCTTTCTTTTCTTTTGATTCAAAGACTAAGTTGAGGTCTCTGACCATAATGATGTTTGAATGTCAAGGGAAGATTTACAAGCCGTGATAGCAGATCCAGAGGTATTTTGGACATCATACACTCCGATGTATGCAGACAGATGATGATGCCATCGCTTGGAAACTTTTTATACTATTTCTTGTTCATTGACGACTATTACAGGAAGGCATGAATCTACTTCTTGAAAAAAAATGATGAAGTCCTTAACAAGTTTCAAGATTTCAAGGCTTTAGTTGAGAATCTCTCTAAGAGGAAGATTTAAGTTTTGAGATCTGACAATGGAGGTGAGTACACCTCAAAGGAGTTTAAAGACTTTTTCCAAGAAGCAGATATTAAGAGGGATCTTACAACTCCCTACAACCCCCAACATAATGGATTTGCAAAACGAAATAACATTTGCATCATAGAAGGAGAAAAAGCGATGATACATGACCAGAGTCTACCCATGCACTTATGGGCAGAAGCATCCAGTACGAATGTATACATGGATAACATAATGCCTCATAAGATATTGGGGAACAAGACACCTGAAGAGGTGTTCACCAAAAAGAAGCCAAAAGTCACTCACTTGAGGATTTTTGGTTGTCCAATGTTTATACATGTTCCCAAGGAAAAGAGAACGAAATTGGAACCTTCAAGAAAGAAGGACACATTCATTGGATATAGTGATACTTTGAAGGCCTATAGAATTTACATTCCAGGGAAGAGACAGGTAGACATCATCCAAGATGTAACATTTGACGAAGATGAAGCATTCAAAAGATCAAGGAAATATCAAATAGATGAAGACCGAATAGAGAAATAGTCTCCCAAAGATGCAGTCATGGTAGACTCTACACCTAAAGAAACCATCCCAAAAGTTCATAGTGATATGGTAGAGTCAGAAATACCTGTAGATCTACCTGAAGAAGTTGTGGCGACCAGGAAGAGACCGACTTGGCTTCAAAAAACCTTGTAAGAAGCTAAAGGACATGCAACTCCCAAAGGCTCCTTTAGAGAGAGCAAGAGACCACATACATTTTCTAGCTATGTGGCACTAATGATCAACATCATTGATTAGGAGCCTTCCACTTTTGAAGAAGTTGTTGAGAATCCATAATGGAAGGATTCCATGATGGAGGAGTATCAGTCCATCATGAAGAATGATGTATGCGAGGTCGTTCTGAGACTAGAAGGGAAGACGATTGTGACTTCCAAATGGATCTACAAGATCAAGCATGTTGCAGGTAACAACATACATAAGTACAAGGCAAGTTTTGTGGCTAGAGGGTTCTCTCATAAAGAGGGAGAAGACTATGATGAAACCTTTGCTCATGTAGAAAAATACACTTCCATTAGATCAATCATTGTGATTCCTTCCGCAATGAGATGGACATTACACCAGATGGATGTCAATACTACTTTCTTGAATGGTGTAATAGAGGAAGAAGTGTACATGGAAAAACCACAAGGCTTTGTGATCCATGGGAAGGAGTCCCATGTGTGCAGATTGAAGAATTCCTTGTACAATATGAAGCAAGAACCCAGGGCATGGTATGCCAGGATAGATGGATATTTGATGATATTGGGATTTACCAAGAGCGAGGCAGATCCTAACCTTTACTATAAGGTTGAGGATGGATGCCCATTAATCTTGGTTCTATATGTAGATGACCTATTTCTAAAAGGGGACGAGAAGATCATTGATGGGTGTAAGAGGGAGCTCGCTTCAGAGTTTGAGATGAAGGATCTAGGTCTGATGCATTACTTGTTGGGATTGGAAGTGTGGCAAAGGTTAGATGAGATTTTCCTTAGCCAAGGAAAATATAGTGTTGAGATTCTATAGAGATTCAGGATGATGGACTGCAAGTCCATGACCACACCCATGACAATAAATCTGAAGCTCTTGAGTGATAAATATTCAAATTTGGTGGATCACATGATGAACAGACGATTGATTGGATCCTTTATGTACTTGGTTAACACCAGGCCAAAAATATGCTTTGCAGTGAATACCTTGAGTCAAAACATGGTTGAACCTAGACATGTACATTGGATGAAAACAAAGCATATGTTGAGGTACCTTCATGGTACGATTGTATATGGATTGAGATATGTCTCAGGTGAAGATGTGAAACTACAGGGATATAAATATTATGACTGGGCAGGGAGTGCATTGGATTGAAAGAGTACTTTCAGATGTTGTTTTAGTCTGGGGTCATGCATGATCTCATGGTTGAGCAAGAAGCAGACATCAATGACACTCAGTACATTAGAAGTATAGTATATTGCAACATGAATGGCAAGCCTTGAAGCAATGTAGCTCCGGAAGTTGCTAGGCGAGATATTTGATCTAGAATTGGAGCCAACTTTGATACATTGTGACCATAAAAGTTGAGTGAAGCTTACCGAGAACCCTGTATTCCATGACAGGTCTAAGCATATAGAGATCAAATATCATTGCATCTGATACATGGTGTAAAGAGGAGTTGTGGAGCTCCAATACATATCCACATATGAGAAGATAGTGAACATCCTCACCAAGACCTTGTCAAGAGTGAAGTATGAGTACTTCAGGGACAATCTTGGAGTGTTTTCGAATGTCCACCCTTGTTGAGAGGGAGGTGTGTTGTTTCTTCTCATTCTGACTAAACCCTCTGGCCAAGGGTTCCCTGGATCAATCATGTGAGGTGACTGAGGGGGTAATTCACTGTCGTACATGATGAGAGAAGAAACATCACACACATAGTCGTAAGAATATGGTGGAGGTTGTGTTACTTTGAATAATAGTTGTGTGCTACTTCGGTGGAAGTGTTCCATTGGTAGAGGCTGTGTGGATTCAGACAATAACTTTGTGCTACTTTAGTGGATGTGTTCCACTGGCAGAGGTTGTGTGACTTCAGATAATATCTGTGTGCTACTTCGGTGGATGTGTTCCATTGGCAGAGGTTGTGTGACTCCATAAAGTAGTTGTGTGCTACTTCAGTGGTTGTGTATCATTGACGAAGACTGTGTGTCTCTGGACARTAGATGTGTGCTACTACAGTGGATGTGTTCCAYTGGCAGTGACTGTGTGTCACTGGACAATAGTTGTGTACYACTTGGCAGCAGTTGTGATCTATTGGATGACATTGTATTAGCTGTGTGCTACTAGCTGATTGTCATGGAGATTACCAGATCATTTGGATGTAGCTTTGTGTGCTATTGTTTGATCGCAGAGACTGTTCCTGATGATTCGAGCTACCTAAGGCATTGTAGCAGTTGTGTGCCTGCTAGCAGATTACAGAGTAGTTAGTGGACTACCAGATGAAGACATCGTAAAAGATGCCTCCCTAGCTAAGAGGGAGTGTTGATGTTTTGGTAGCCGTGGGAGGATCTTTTCCTCCTAGATGACCTTTCTTAGACGCAAAGAAGATTCTGGAAGCAAGAGATCCATTGAACATATATTGAAATACCCTAGAAGAGAAGTTAGCCCAGAATAATAAAGTAATAATGAAAAGACACATGTCTAAAGAAGAAGTCGGCCCAATCTAGTGGCTAGGAAGACTATAAATAAAGGACATCGGCTCATTTGTTCACTCACTCACACTCTCCCAGCTACACATAAGAAAGGTGTAATTTTGGAGGAGGTGACGCAGTAGCTTCAGCTGCACAATTTATTATTTCTCAGTCTTTTGGTATCTCTCTCTTGTCTGCTACTCCTTGAGGAGGTGCACTACCTTTGTATGGTGTTGTTGTTGTAGCTAGGGTGGTATTTCTGGTTAAGCTAGCACTTGTGCCAAGGTTATTTATGGTTAAGCTAGCACTTGTGCCAGGGTTTATCTGATTGGACTTTCTTTGTGAACATAATATATCTAAGAAAGGTTGTTGGGTTTTTCCCCCATTTGGGGTTTTCCCAAGATAAATATCTTGTATTCTTTTCTATCTCTTGTTTATGCTTCTACTGCAGAGTACTTGATATATAAGTTAATGGTAATGAAGTAAAATAACACTAGTAACACTAATGCTCTGTAAATAAGGAAAATCCAACAAAAAGAACTGTTAACCTTGATTCATGGGGAGACATTAGGAAGATTATAGAGGTAGAGGCCCAAAATCAAATTACCACTTAGTCAATGGACCAATCCAATGTAATTTAGAATCCTTAGAAACAAGGATTACAAATTGGAAAGAGAAATTTCAAACATGCATTTTGAAATGGATATTGATGATCAAATGGGTGAGAAGCTAAGAAAAAAGAATGAAGGTGATGAAGAATTAGACTTAGAGGGGTTCTCAATAGAGTTTACAAGAGAAGGGAAGGGTATATTGCAAATCAGACAAGGATCAAGTGAAACTAGTTCAACCTCAAAGGGACCTGCTATCACTATTGAGCATCTCACTTTATCTCTATTGTCAACACTAGAAATTTGAAAAACCTATATAGCTAAAGGAACCTAAGATAAGCAACCCTCATTCTTTTCTCAGTATTTGGATATAAAGAGAAAAAATCAAGGGTTGAAAAAGGAAATGTATCCTTGATCTTGGGGAGAAAACACAACTCAAACAAAATTACTATTTGTTGTGGATTACCAACAAAGTATATTCAGTTTGGATGTACTAGAGTCAAAGGTACTTATGCCTCTTTTTCCTACATATTACAAAGCCACTCAAATGAGAGTAAATCTTGGGGATATTCACCTTGTGGATATGATTGAATTGCACCAACAAACAAGTAATATGTTGTATAGAGGGGTAATCAAAATAGGGAAGCAGTTGAAGCAGGAGAGGGTGGACACTAAATCTGATAGAATTTAGATTAATGAATTGGAGAGGAATATTATTTCCCTAGGAGCAGATCCTAAAAATATGATTGTTGTAGGAGACCTAATAAAAAAAAGGATAATGAGATTAAGGTTCTTAAGAAAAAGCTAAATGTTCCTGATGTACAACATGTTCAGACCCTAGATCTGCAAGCTATTCATGAGGAAAAGGAGTAGCTTCACCAACAATTATTGGAAAGTAGAAAGATCATAGAATGCATACAAGCTGAAATTCAAACCTTGAAAGACGAACCAAAATTAGCGATTGTAGACAACCAAGTCATCCACAATGCAAACTGACCCAACGTAGTGTTTATCAAAATTCATGGCTAATCTAAGTGTGAAGGATACACAGTGAAAAACCAACTCAAACAAATAGATGTCAATGTAGCAGAACTAGAAGATCAGGTGAAGAGTAGAGAATTATGTTTGGCACAAATCAATGCTGCTAAGGAGGAAGCTCAGAAGGAAGAAAATAAAATGAAGGCAAGGGTGACAGGGAGACCAGCCATGAAATGAGCTAAGCATATCATTTGGAATGATATAGCTAACAATTTTTTTAAGAATTGGTCTTATTTTACCTAGTGCAGGATGATCTTGATCTAATTATCATAGTCTTCAAAGACATGAAAGGAACAACAAATGAGTTGGAGAATAAACCTGATTTGGTAGCTGATATACTAAATTTCTTAAACATTAGAACTAAAGAGGAGTTGAAGGATTTGCAATTAAATGGTAGAAATAACATTGTAATGGATTATAAAAGAGTCATTACAAAAAGGATATTGTTGCAAAATGCGAAAACTATGAGCTTGTGACAAAAATCTCTACTTTTAAGAATATTTTTAGTGATGTCATAAAGCATGGATTTCCATCATTATGGAATGCAAATGGGGATGTGCATCCAATGAAAATATATCAAAATCTATTAGAAGGCAGGAGGAACAATGATAAGAAGTTTGAAAAGCTTGATGACACTTTGAAGGGGAAAGATGTAGTAGAATTGTTGGCAGGGGATTTTGAGTTGTTGCACAATGTGAAAATGATTTTGAGGAAATTGCCTCCAACAATTTATGAGAAATAAACTAATTTGGATGAGACAATAAGAAAATTTATTGATCATAAGTATCTGAAGATTGGAAGAGAATGTGTCAATTTGCTAAATTACCATTGGGAAGATAAGGCAAATCGAGTGGTACACACAACTCCCTAATGGGATATTTTACTGAGTAATTTTTCATGTACATTAATTTTTATCAAGGTAAAAACCTTTCAATAATAAATAAGTATTAATACATTCAAGAAGTTTTTTTGCGTACAATTGTATCTATAAAGGAGAAACAAGGCACATTATTGATAGGTCAACAATTTTGGGAATCATATTGTAATTTGTTTTCAGGTTTGTCAGATCAACAAAGCTCATAGAGGACGATACATATTATGAGAAGAGGATAGAGGTCATGTAGAGATTCATTCACCATTGTCATATCATTCTATATTATTGTATTGTACTCCATTATATTCTCCATGTAAAGTCATAACTATTCTTCAAACATTGTAGATATGATTTGCTCATTAATATAAGCCTTACGTAGGAATTGACATCATATTCATTGTGAATGTATGGTGTGATTGGAATTGAATTCACAATAAATGACCAATTTATTTCCCTTTTATGTTTGATATAAATGAATGAATGCAAAAATATTATGATATCGTTGAATATATTAAGCATGAATTTATGAAACTGCAACATTAATATCTTGTATGTTTTATTGTATTGTTCTTCTAAATTCATCCATCCATCCCATTTAAATTCCATATGTTTGATACATAAGGGAATCAAAAGTGTGTTAATACATGGGCTTGCATTTTCATCATGCCCCAGTTTCATGCATTTTTAAACATTTTTCCCTTTATGCATTTGTTTTTGCATTTACAAAGAATTTTTTAACCTTTATGCACAATAGAGGGTTTTTGGTTTGAAAATATACAACTAAAGGTATGAATACATGTAAACTAATAAAATACAAACTCCACAAATTTAATCACTAAATTTGGAGTTGATATGATTCTTAAGCGTGCATTGTATGGTAATCTAGTTTTATCCTCCATTTTACAAAAGGTCTTGAATTTTGGTTCTAGGTTGAAGTCCTTTTTTTCATTTGAAAATGGACTCTAAATGATATATATAGATTCAAAATGTTATTAACGTAACCCAAAAACTTACATTACTAAATTTGGATCTATATAGAAGCATGGGCGTGCATTTCCATTAGGGCACTTTCTACTGATTTGGTCTCTCAATTTACATGGTAGATTTTGCCTCTTTTACACAGTAGCCACTTTTTTATTCGCAAACAAAAAACTAAATATGTAGAAAGGTGTAAAATTATCTAAGACACCCTCAAAAACTTGAATAACTCAAATTGTAGGTGTGTTAAGACCTGGGCATGCATTTTTCATCATGCCTCGGTTTCATGCATTTTTAAGCATTTTTCCTTTTATGCATTTTTTTTCATTTACAATAGAGTTATGTCTTTAGAAAAATTATGCACATATGAATGATGTTCGTAGAAAGATGATTGAAAATGGATATTGATCCATTGTATAAGATGGATGTTGACACCATAACTTCAACCAACCTCTATTTATTGATTCTTATTTTTATCTTTAACATTCATTTTAATATTTCATGCTTCTCATATTATAAGGTAACATTTTAATATGACATGCTTCTTATATTGTGGCAAGGTGATCGTGGGAAGGAACCATCCTTGAAGCAAGTAAAGGACTAACAATATCCATATCCATTTAAAATGAATTTAATTGTTTTTTTAATAATTTAATTAACTATTTTTTGTTGATATATGTAGTTGGACACCTAATGTACTTGACAATATGGACAACGATGATGAATTTTTTGAATTGAACCTGATTGAGACAATTAAAAAGGTCGTGAGAAAAAAAAAACCAAGGAATTTTGTGTGTGTGAACCAATGGAGGAGAATATGCTAAGATGTAGAGTTTCTATGGATGAAGTAAAACAATCTGTGGTAAATGACATCTTTAAAAAATTGATTTATCACATATGTTTAGTTATGAATTTCATTTTACTACTTTTATATGATCTGAATAAAAAATGTTTTCTTTTTATAGGATTTATTTAGAAAACTTCAACAACTTACCCCTGAGGATGGTGTTGATAGCAATGATGCTCAAAAACCACAACGTCCTACCATGAGCCACATACTCGTGAGGCTCTTTGGCTCTCCACCTATGGTTGATAGCCCGGTGACTAAGACGATTGAACCCTCTGGGGCCGATGACATACCCTCAATGCAATGCACACCAAACCAAGAACATGATGGTGGAGATGAGACAATTGGTGATTCTACAAATTTGTTTATTGGATCGTCACATTTTACTAGTAAGGGAACACTGCATGTTACCTTTTTGGTGGATGGGAACATTGTTCAGATCAAGATACTAAAAATCCCATGTATTTATGAATGTATTAATTATTTCCTATTATCTAATTGAAACATACAAAACTATGATACTTTAAATTAACGATCGTATTGTTCCACATGAAACAACATATTTTTTAAGCATATGAATGACAAGGCCTTTACTTTTGGTCCCACCATATGCACACAATGAAATGCTCAAAATACCAGTTTGAAAAATGATCTTATTGACCACTTGGTTGGCCTATTTGGTGATCCCTTCAACAAAATTGGAGTCACCTCATTGGCTGGTGCATATTTGAAATATGTGAGGGACCAATATAGGGATCATTTGCAAACAAACCCTAGGTATGAGCATCCTATGATGATTCTCGAGAGTGAGTGGAAGAATCTATTGAATGATGCAAAGGAGAAGACAATGAGAAAAGAATGAAAGATGCCACATGGACTATAAAGGTATATCATATTTTGAATTTAATATGCTAAATTTTTGTTAGTTCTATTTAAAATTTCCATATACAACATATTGGAAACTTTTTGTAGGCTCCTAGACACGTCAAAAGCAACCAAGGAAAGACTAGAAAAACACGGGTAACACAAACTTGCCCAGGGTGGTTATATGAAACTAAAAGAACAAATTGTAAGTATCAAATAATTAAACCATATCATTCCTATCATCATTCAAATTTTATTTAATCTCATCCAAAAAGCTAAATTTGAGACCTTGTGCAATGCAGGGGGCTCAATTCAAAACTGTGACCACAGAAGAAGACCTCTATCTCAGTTTCAAGTTCGTCTTTCAAGTTGTTGTTGAACGCCCACAAAGCATGGGGAAAAAACAATCTTCCCATTTGAATGACATCGTAAGTAAAATCAATGGGCTTTAATTGTTTTACTTGTAAAATCTATTCACAATTGATTTCACCCATAAATGAATGTCTTTATGTTTTAAGCAAGAGAGAAACAAAAATAATGAGGCAAATAGTGAACAACAACCTTGTGACGGTGGAGTGAAGTCCAATGATGGTAGTGTGCATCTCAACCATGATGGCGGAGTGCAACCCAATGATGGTGGTGTGCAACCCAATCATAATGGTATTATGGCTATAAAATAAGAAGCATGGATTAATACAATTATTAATATTTACTAGTAGATGGTGTACTTATAAATTTTCTTGTTTCGATGAGAATGCTTCGCGAGAGGAGGAACACATGGAAACCAAACCAGTGGTCTCGATTGGTCAACCTGGTAAAGAACATTGTAATGATATTTGCATTAATGAACTACTTCTGTGAATAATAACTAATCATATCCATTTAACCCTTTTTGTTATTGTAGTCAAGTTCCCTCAAATCAACCTACATGCCATGGAGAGTACCTAACTAGACATAAAACACATTAGAATATGCATATTTAATCAACACCAAGAGAGGGCCCAACAACTAAAGAAAATCTAGACATGGATGAGCCAATCAACAGATTTATGAAAACTAAAAAACAGAAAAATAAATGATTATATATATTATGAGAAACATGTATAATGGAAACATATTTTGATGATAAAATATATTAATATATACTATTGCTACCTTCTTATGGATGTATGTTATATGTCTTGTATGTACAAAGCCACATATCTACACACACATTATTTCTTTCATTTACCTTTAAATTTTGTTTTTCTACTTTCTAAGCATGAATTATATTATGCCACTTTCAATTAATTTCCATTAGATATATTAAGTATGGGGAATTGAGAGTGATGCAAGGGGGGCGGGGTGGGGGGGGTGAGCTTCCACCTTCACTTGGTTGGACCTATTCAATAGAGAATAAATTGTTCTCAAAACCAAGAGAAGCTCATTCAAGTATTCCACTTTAGTCTTTCGAGAGTCTCGTACATGTTGATATGTCTATTTATTTATTTAATTTTTATTTAGTCATATAATATTTTATTATCTGATGATTTATAAAGGTATTCGCAATGGAAATGCAACTAAAAACTAGCCTATGTGTGATGTGTTTGTACAATCTCATGCCTCATCGAGCTCATGGACATAGGTAGTTAACACTCTTATTTCCATTTTATTTAGTGTGTGTGCACAGTTTCCAAAGATTCATGTATATTTCAACTCTTAAATAAATTTTGGGAACAAATCACCCTAATATACAATATTTAGGGTTTACAACAAAGCCACATTCTTGTAACTTGTAAATTACCATTACCATACATGGGTTTTTATTCGTATGGCATCATTTTTTATCATGCCCTATTTTCGTGCATTTTTATGCATTTTTACATTGCATTTATTTGCACTTACAAGATAGCTTTTATTCTTTATGCACAACATAGGGTTTTTGGTTTCAAAATGCACAACTAAAGTATTAATAGATGTAAAATGATAAAATCCAAACTCCACAATTTGAACCAATCAATTTGGAGGTCATATGAGTCTTAAGTGTGCATTTTACAAAAAAACAATTTTACCCTCCATTTTACAAGTAGTCTTGAATCTCAGATTAAGGTAGAATTCCTTATTCATTTGAAAATGCACTCCAGATTATATATATATATATATATATATATATATATAGAGAGAGAGAGAGAGAGAGAGAGAGAGAGAGAGAGAGAGAGAATGTTATTAAATTCACAAAAAATCTTATATCACTAAATTTTGAGCTAAATATAAGCATGAGCATGCATTTCCATTAGGGCACTTTCAACTGTTTTGGTGTCCCAATTTACAAGGTAGATTTTGCCTATTTTACATAACATTCACTTTAATGTTTGAAAACAAAAAATTAAATATGTATACAGGTGTAAAATTATATAAGAAACCCTCAAAAACTTCAATCACTCAAATTGCAGGTGTGTTAAGACTTGGGCGTGCATTTTTATCATGCCCTGGTTTCATGCATTTTAAGCATTTTTTTGCAATTACAAAGCAATTTTTAACTTTTATGCGCAGTAGAGGGTTTTTGGTTTGAAAATGCACAACTAAAGGTATGAATAGATGTGAAATGATAAAATAAAAACTCCACAAATTTTATCACTCAATTTGGAGGTCATATGAGTCCTAGGCGTGCATTTTATAGCAATCTAGTGTTACCCTCCATTTTACGATAGGTCTTGAATTTGGGTTCCAGGTAGTTTTCCTTTTTCATTTGAAAATGCACTCTGATATAAATAGATTCAAAATGTTATTAAATTCAACCCAAAACTTAGATCACTAAATCTGGAGCTATATAGAAGCATGAGTGTGCATTGGACACTTTCTATTGTTTTGGTCTTTCAATTTACAAGGTATATTTTGCCTCTTTTACACAACAACCACTTTATGTTCGCAAACACAAAAATAAATTTGTAGGAAGGTGTAAAATTCACTGTTGTAAATGTCGGCGAAATATCGGAAATTTCGCGACATTTTCCGAAATTTTCAGGGTGCCGAAATATTCGGCTTAAAATTTCGTGAAACTTCCGACACATTCAATGTGTCGCGACACTTTGAATAACCCGCGAAATTTTCTCATTAACCCGCGGGTCGATGGAAAATTTCGGCCTGCTCAATTTTTTTACCAACATTTAATCGCGTGAGGGGTTTTAAAGCCCGCGGGTGCCTTTTTTGGTTTTCTATTTCACTTGTGAA
>SNQJ01S0064076.1:99306-111695 GCA_010110895.2 Picea sitchensis | reverse complement strand
ACCAATGGAACCACATCGATCCATCTTCATCATGTATCAATGAAAACTCATTGATCGATCTTCATCTATGCATTCTCATCAAGGACAATACATATTATATTACATAAATCATCAGTCAGTCAATCCTTTGACATCAATCAATCACTTGACAGCAATCAATCAAACCATTGGCATCAATGACAACATGATCCAACAGTCTGATCAAAATTGGATGTGCCAAGTGGAAGTTACAGTAACTTCCCCACAACTTGCTGATTTTTTTCCCTTCCGGGTGAGCGTAGTTGTAAAGCATGCCAAGATCACAATATTTGATATTTGATTCTGAAAATTGTACCAAAAATACTAAAGACTTCCCACTATCCAATTCAACTGGTCTCACTTAATTTGGATACTCACTGAATAATATATCATTATTTTACCTGGAAGACCTGTTTGAGATTATTTAATATGACTAGTCAGATACCCTATCGTGCATAGGGTGTATATACAAAAGTAGGATGACCCAAAAGATAAAAAAATTATCACAGCTACCTTGCTAATTTATATGAATATCCTCCATATTTCAGGGTCTGAAACGTTACATAACAAATTTTATAGAGAAAATTCCGCGATGACTAAATTCAGGATGATTCTAGAACCCTATCTTAAACAAACTATATCTCCGAAAGTATAAGACCGTCGGAGCTGAAATTTTAACCCAACATACCTTGATCTCTCTACTAAATATCCTCCAAGGGGTTCCTTCGAAAACATTGTATAAAAAAAGTTATAGATAAAATTCCAAGGTGTCTCAGATGTAGCATTGAAACCCCAAGACCTTAGGATTTTATACCAAATGTTAGGAACCAAATATCAAAATAGCATAAAAAAACCTCAGAATAAGTACTCAATGCCTTGAAAAAGAGATAATTTCAGATAATAATCCTCTTCAAGGGGGAAACCTCCTTATACACCACTTAAATGTCCAAATACAAGATGATTCCAAATGAAAAGGTCTTCTTGGTATATATAGGAGACTAAGAGGTACAATTACAACTAATGGACCCAAGCCGACATAAATAAAATAATATTAATAATTTAATATGCCCCAATTAAGGGGTAATGTGCCACTATTTAGGGCTTAACATGATGCATGGTACATGTTGGTACTTGGTTGAGATACATATCTTGTGATGACATGTAATGATATTGGTACATGCTTGGTAGAGGCATGTGTTGGTGATGTTGAGCATATGTTTTGAGATATGCTCTTGGTGATATTGGCATGAGTTTCATGCAGGTGAGAGTGGATATGGTTTCTTGGATGAGACAATGATTTGTTGACAATGATAGTGACAGTGACAATGACAGTGTTTGTGGCAGTGATAGTGGAAGTAAAAGTGTTAGAGTTTATGGCCGTGATAGTGGAATAACTTGTGACAGTTGGTCTACACTTATATTTCAGGGCAGCAGAATGGGGCAAGGAAAGGGGGTTGTAGCCTCCTTTATATTGAAGATGGAGAATCATGGAGTTGGATCTTCATTCAGGTTGGATCCTGAGAACTAGGTGATTGTAGCCACCTTCTAGTTGGATTCGGAGAACCCAAGGGGTTGTAGCCTCCTTCTAGTTGGAGTCATAGAATTCAGGGAGTTGTATATTTCTTTGGGTTGGAGCCTAAGAATAGGGGGTTGGAGCCTCCTTCCAGTTTCAGCTAGATAATTTCGAAGTTGGTGCTTCCTATGAATGAATTCTTGATATATATAAGAAATCATTATGTGGTTTTCTCCCATTTGGGTTTCCACGTAAATATTGGTGTACTTTTTTCTTGATGTGATGATGATGTGTTGTTTCTTATGTTTACATGCTTMTGATATATCTATTCGATGCATTCATATATGATACATTGATGATAAATTGTTGAACATTGTTGATAAAGATAAAGAATATATACTATGTTAAAAGTGGTGTAATTGCTCATTACTGATTCACCCCCCCCCTCTCAGTAATCCAACATTTGCTTTAATTTTTCAATAGATTTTCTTTTTCATAGGAATATTAAGTGACAACCAAGCTAGTTCTACATACATAGTGTCGACACCTCATAAATTTACTTAACCTTGATTGATAGAAAATGTTTTAGAATTTAGTTAACTAAACTACAACTAAAATACCTGACACTAGACAACCTTTTTGTTCCTAAAGGTGAAATATTGTACCTTATTAAAGAGGCTCACACCTCCAAATTTGAAAGGAATTTTGGTATTGGCAAGACAGATACTAACTTATAGAGATATGTGTATTAGCCTAAAATGCAAGAATATGTAGATGAATTTATTAGAGGATGTATACTTTGATGTACTAGCAAGCCCGGTAAGAGAAAGAAATACTTATACCATCCCCTGCATGTACCTAATAGACCCTAGGAGATCATATCCATGGACTGTGAGGGTGGTTTTCCAAGAACAAGGAAGAAACATGGTATTTTTTTTTGGTAGTTGATAGGTTTATAAAAATGTGCATTCTCATGTCTTGTAAAAAGACCATCAAGGAACAATATGCATCAAACATTTTCTTTTAAAAGGTCTAGGTGAACTTTAATATATCAAGGAGTATATTCCCATATAAAGATACTAGATTTCTTAGTACTTTTTGGACTACACTTTGGGAGAAGATGGACACCAAGTAGGAAATATATACAAATTTCCATCCATAGATAGATGGGTAGACATAAATAGTGAACATGGAATTGGTTCAAATTTTGAGGGGTTGCAATCAAAATCCTCCAAGGACCTAGGCTGAAAATTTGATTTATATCCAACACTCTTATAACAAACAGTCCATACTTATACTAGTAAGTCCCTTTTTGAAACTTTCTTTGGGTATTTTCCACCTTCAACCTTAAATGTTTTTTATGAATAGAAAGGAGTGAGAAATACACCACATGAGAAGCATTCAATGATGAAAAAATTGTTGATAAGATCAAGAAAATCCATCTACAAGTATAGGAGACATTGCATAATGAATACGAAAAGTACAAGGCCCAGTATGATAAGCACATATTTGAGAAAAAGTTCAAGGTGGGAGATACATTTTGGTTGTATAGAAACAGGGAAAGGCTACATGGTCATGGTAATAAGATAAAGGCTATGTGGTATGGTCATTTTCAAGTGTTGGAGAAGGTGGGTGATAATGTCGACAAACTTAGTCTACCATTATATATGTGCATTCAATACAATGTGGAAAATGTGAAACTCTATGAGCCTTCCATGTTGGGCCAAGAAAATGATGAGTAAGGCTTGCCTACCATAGAAAACTTGGCACCAAAATATCAGGTAAAGTTAGAAGAATATACAATTTTATATAAAAAGTCTCAAACACCTAGACAAGGGTAGTATGATCTTCGGTAGGTTGGATTGATATGACAACTTCTAAGCAAGGCCAAATGGTACTTGAGGGAGAAGGTAGAGGAAACGTTTCTTTGCATCCTTCAAATAAAAAATTTGGGGACCAAAATCCTCCGTAAATGGCGAGGTGTGATATAGAATGGATCATTATTTACTTTTCATCTATTTTGGTATTTTTTTAGGTGAGGCTTGTAGGACCCATTTTATGGTTAGCTCGTTTGAGGCCTTAAATGGTAATTTTTTTGGGTAAAAATTTTGTGAACTTATCTCTTCACCTCTTGAAATGTTTCTACACTTCGAGATATTTATAATGGTGTGAAGATAAACTCAATTGAAGTATATATACAAAATTTATTCCTCCTGGAAGATGACCTTTCCTATTGACCACCGTGGTACTGAGTGGATGCCATGTTATCTTCCATTACTCACACATGTGGAGATATTCACATGTGAAATTTAAATAATATTCTAGAGGTTCCAAAACCCTAACATTAATTGGGGGTTGAGGCATATAAAAACCCTAACTCTAACCCTAGACAGTTATCAAGCTATATTAAATACCAAGCCACTGGGAAAGGAAGGGGTTTCATTTTTATTTTATTGTCTATTGTTCCATAGTTGAACATAGAATCTAGGAGATGAATATTGAAGCATAATGGAAGAAGAATGAGATCCTATAGTAACCATACTAGCTATAGTGTCCATGGAAACTCCATAGTGAGTGCCCCTTTCTTTGTATATGAATTTCATAATTGAGGAGAAAAGAGCATAGAATAGGCCTCACCTTCTAGTTGGTTTTTTCTCATATTGGGTTTTCCCAAGGTACATCTTGTGTTGATTTTGTGGATGGTGTGTTATTTTCTTGTCTCTTTCATTTTCATATCAGTTTATTTAGCATTTTACGCATTACGGTAGTAACATTAAATTTGGAATCTAACTAAAACATTATATAATAATAGATTTGATAATATTGTAAGATCTATTGTGAAAAAATGTTTTAATGGAATATGCCTAGAAATTTATAGATCATGCTACCACAAGGGGGTTGTTGTAATTAGTTAAGTTGACATGGTTTTTAAGTCAATTTAGGTGGTCTCACGCCTCAAAGTGTAAATGGTATCCCACCTCTTGAGATTTGATGGATACTTGACTCTTGATAATAATAATAAGGAATCTTTTCAAGTTTTCTTATCACAAAAAATTAAATCTAGAGTAGTATCCAAGAATCCCTAAAAGAAGTCAAGGGTTCCTCCAGAGGTTCAATGACATTATGGAATCTAACCATCTTGACATTAGAAAAATAAATAATAGAATCTCACTTGATTGGTTGTTTATTTATAATGGTGAAAATTTAAACAATCATTTCAAATTACAAATCTATAAACCCCAAATAATTGTGGGGAGAAGAAAACTAATGAGAGTATTTAAGAATTTGGAAATACTCTTCCAATTTAAAATTGATTTAAACAAAATCCTTGGCAATCATATCAACTTGGTTCTTGATAAGAAATTAAAAGGGGTCAACCAAGGGGGGATTTCATAAGGGCACCCTACAAAGAAATAATAGAGGACCTAACTTATCCCTTTCTTTAATAGATGTTGAACCCAATGGGAAAACACACTTTTACCAACAAAACAAAAGTGCCCTAGTCCATAAAGACTCCATTGTTTTTTAATAACGCATGACACTTTTTTGAATTAAGATGTGAAAATAAGCTTGGGATCATCTCCAATTTGGCATCTGATCATAGACCAATCTCTCTATATGTGGTGAATATAGAAAATTCCATTCTTATCCATTTTAGTTTCAATCCATCTTGGTATGATGTGCAAGGATTTGAGGAGCTTGTCAAAATTACCTGGAATAAAATAGTAAAAAATGGGTCAATATCATTTGTTTGGAAACAAAAGATTAAAAACCTAAATAAATTTGGATGGAATTCAAATAAAGTAGAAGATGAGGGTATGCCACCTCACCTATGGGTCCAATAGAAAGACACTAACAAATATCACAAAAACACCTTGTAGTATAAAGAATAATACTAGAGTTTGAACTCCAGAAGTACATGGCTCAAAGCTGCAGACAAAAAGAAAAAATGCTTTCATAAGTATCTAAACTCAAGAAAAAATGAACATCATCTTTGAAACTACCTTGCCAAATGGAGTAGTGATAGAAAACTTTGATCAAATCAAAGAAGCTACTTAGAACAATGTAGAAAGGGAGAAGCTACTCCTTACTAACCCTAAATCAACATCATAAAAACATACCTAATTTCTCAAGATCTAGACCAATTTCATTATGTAATGTTTCTTATAAAATATCAACAAATATATTGATTTCACTGTGTAATGTCTATTATAAAATATCAACATAGATCATAGATTTAGACCAATTTCATTGTGTAATGCCTCTTATGAAATCTCAACAACAAATTTTGAATAATTCCATTACTTAATGTCTCTAATAGAATCTTAGCAACAATAATGGTGAATAGTCTGATTTTATTGTGCAATGTCTATTATAGAATCTCAACAAAAATCATGGTGAATACACAAAGGAATCATTAAGAAACTCATATTCGATGGAAATTTTGTACAAGTAAAACATGGATGGTATGGAATGATGGAAAATGGAGTTAGATGAGGTTGATTTCTCTCTAGTTCCCCTTGAAGGTCAATAAATAAGGGTTACCTCTCTTATGAAAGGGGTCTCTCTAGTTCACACTATCCTTCTTGAAATCACATGTAGTTAAGGGATGTTATCATCGATTTCTATGTCCAAGAGTTCCAAAGCTAGGTTTTATAGGTCTTGGGAAGTATTGGCGTCATGGTAATAATTATGACCTTTTCATATCATATGAAGAGGTGGAAGTACCACCCTATGAACCATTGGAGGACGCAACAAGGTAGGTGGTTTGGAAGAAGGAATTTAGGCCTTCAATCAATTCCTTGATTATCCAGTTGGTGTCGCATTAATTGGATCACGTAAGTTCATAATGCAATTCTAAGTCTAGCTATTTAAACATTAGTAGGTTTGTGTTATCTATAGGTTTAGGTTTTATGGGTGTATCAAAAATTTGGGACTTACGGTATGCTCCTTTTCAGAGGGTCCTATAGGAAAATATGTTGGTAATCCAAGAGGAGGTTTAAACTCTTCCCTTGAAAAATTCATATGTGAATAGATATAGGCCAATGTTGTCTTATTCATGGTGGTAAATTCTAGAATTTCAGGATTCTATGAGGGTGGAGCTGGTGAGTGCTCTCCTATTGTCAGTGGGGGGTATTTTTTCATTCTTTTGGGTGGTCTCCCATGCACAAGAGTCTCATTACTTGATTTTTTTCCTAATAGTATTGAGGGAGGAGTGGGATGTGTCAATGAGGGTGACATTGCAGTGCCTGGAGGTGATCAGAACAAATAATGCAAGAAGTTTGTTAAGCTTAGAAAATATTCAATTAATTTAGGATTAAGGGAGGATATTAATATGAATGAAGTTGTAGGGATGGAAACCATGATGGTACTGGGAATATTTATGGGTATGTGTATGGGTAAAAGTGGCCCTCAAGGAATGGGTAAATGCAACATGGGTGTCGGTGGTTGGGTTCCTAGTGGAATATTTCAATCTGGCTCGTGGTTAGATGGGATTTAATTTTAGAACCAAAGAGGATTTCAAGAAAATATTAGATTCTATTTGGTGTTAGACAATTGATTTGGACAGTTGGTTGTCATTGATGTCAACCCTTGGAAAGTGATATTGGAGATTGGTGTCAACCCTTAGATATT
Organism: Picea sitchensis; assembly: GCA_010110895.2. Taxonomy (NCBI): domain Eukaryota; kingdom Viridiplantae; phylum Streptophyta; class Pinopsida; order Pinales; family Pinaceae; genus Picea; species Picea sitchensis. The sequence continues at coordinate 104,530 of SNQJ01S0064076.1, read as the reverse complement.
GATGTCAAGCCTTGGAGAAGTTTGGAATCCCCGGAGATGTGGACAAGATCATTGGACATTTGATTGAAATTTGTGTGATCGAGATTGATGATAATTTAGTTGGGTACATTTGATGTAGTCTACATGTAGCCTTAGAGGTGTGGTTATTCTACCCAAAGTTGAATGAGGTTTATGGACATGAATGACAGTGAAATTTTAGGAAATACAATCATAGATGGATAGTATGCATCGTTTCGTTTATGGTGATATGTGGAAATCCACGCAGTTCCTCACGATTAGGGATATATGGCCTTGTAAAGATGGAAGCCCCAAAGAGTGGACAAGAATCCCCTAGTTGGTTACAAGTCTTGGTGAAAGGGTAAAGTGGTTGTAACAAGAAACCCCTAAAATAAGGAAAGAGGTTACCTAGCACAAGTATAAATACACCTCAAAGAGTCTCTCATTTGAACACACACACTTACATTGAATATCTATCTTATGAATGGTATGGTGTATCTTTTGGTAAATCCATTAGTGAATCTGAGGTTGAATCTGGTGGCATTTTCTGAGGCAGTGAAGGAGTATGAAAGGACAAAAGTTTTGGAGTTGCATAACCCTAGTTTTCTGAGATTTTATGCATGTTGTAAGAGGATAGGTCACATACATACACAGGATGTCAGAAGATAGGTCACATATATATGTAGGTTGCATGAGGAGAGGTCGCGTACCCGAGGTAAAAAATTGAAAAAGGATGTACGAATGAGTTACATAAAGGTTTAATGGTACAACACAGTTGACACAGGGTCTGAGATGGTATGATTTAGGTTTTCATGAGTAAAGGTATGCCATTTATTTATTTGTTTGAGGCTTATATATTGGATGTTATGGCACATAATTAAGTCATGTATAGGAGGTCCTTGACAGTACATGATTGCATATGATTGAGGTGATATTATTACATGCTTGAGACACATTCTTGGTACTTGGTATATGGTTGTTATGATTCATTGTTAAAGGCACATATTTTTTATATTGGCATAAACTTGAGGCTTATATTTATGATATTGTGATATGGTATATGGTTGAGACACTTTTTATGGTCCATGGTTGATACATGATATTKWACAAGATTGGTATACGGTATGGTGTTGATGTACATGGTTGATATACATGGTTTATGTACATTGTTGATGTACATGGTTGATATACATAGTTGATATGTCTGKCTAGCACATGGTATGATACATGATATGATCTATGGTTGATGGTACATGGTATGGTATAGGTGTTGATGTACATTGTTGAGGTGCATGGTTGATGCACGGTTTGGTACAAGTGTTGGTGCATGGTTGATGCTTGGTTTGGTACAAGTGTTGGTGCATGGTTGACACACTTGTTATGATACACAGTTGATTCATGGTATGGTACATGTTGATGGTCGATTACATGCTTTGGTACATGGTTGAGACACATACCCTGTGAAGTTATGTTGGTGATCTTGATACATGATTGGTAGTGGCATGTATTGGTGATGTTGGAAATCTAGTTGAGAGGTGTCCTTGGTATATGATCCATGTGAGAGGATCTAGTTTAGTATCTGTGGCAGTGACAGGTTGGACATGATGATCAATGACAGGTTGGATACAATGACGGGTTGACAGGTTACATGTTGATGTGACAATGACAGTGGTAGTGGCAGTGATAGTGGCAATGACAGTGACAATGATAGTGATAGTGGAAGTGACAGTGGAAGTGATAGTGACAGTGATAGTGATAGTGACAGTGAGAGATTTTATGGAAGTGACAATGGAAGAGTTTGTGACAGTTGGTCTACACTTATATTTTAGGGTGGAAGGACAGGGAAAGGAAAGGGGGTTGTATCCTCCTTCCAGTTGGAGTCGTAGAATCAGGGAGTTAGAGATTCTTTTAGGTTTGATCCTGAGAACTGGGTGGTTGTAGCCACCTTCTGGTTGGAACCAGAGAACCCAGGGGGTTGTAGCCTCCTTCTGGTTGGAGCCAAAGAATTCAGGGAATTGTAGATTCCTTAAGGTTTGATCCGGATTTTATGAGCAGAACTAAATGACTACATATTATTAACAAATGCTTAATACAGATTAACAGAGATACAGTAAAACTGGTTTTCTATTCAATAAGGAAATAAGTTGAAACTGTAAAATGTAGCGGAAAACAAGCTTGCTAGAATGGTGGCGACTTATCTCTGATAAAAGATGTGACGACTACGCTCATTCGTAAGAATATGGTTACAATGAGGCTATGAAGGCAATTTATAATAAACAAGAATGTCAAAATCCCTAGACATCCAAAAACCTAACCCTAGGAGATGAAGCGCCAAAAGTCATGTGGGCCCCGTTTGGGTAAGTCAATACATCAACTTCTCGGGGTCGTAACTTTTGCATACGATCTCTGTTTGACGATCTCAACACCTCGTTAGAAATATCTAGCCAAGGACTACAAATTTGATGTGAGAAATATCTAACGACCTTTCACGTTTCTCCCCCATTTTCCCAAAAACCGTCGTTTAGGGCCTCAAAACGGCTCTGAAAGTTTAGGACCCGAAAAACTGCTAAAAATAGTAAATTACCAAAATTGCCAAAAAACTATTTTGGGCCAATTGGAAGAGGTGGGTGGCCACCGATATCCACCTGGATCAATACTCCCTCCTTAGGAATCCATGGTCTCCATTGCGTTGAGTTCCCCCATCAGATGAGGAAATTTCTATTGAATTTGGCCATGGGTGAGCCACTTGCCTTGGTGAAGGAGCTACCCTACTTAAATGACTCGATAAAGCTAGATCCTTTGCTTTCGAGTGCCCTTGATCTATGTGTCCACAATATGATCACTGGATTTTTGTTATATGCAGTCGGGGTTGAGCTTTGTTGGTGTCAGTTGTTCTGCTACTTCGGAGGTGTCCAATAATGGTGGGAAATAAGGCTGAAGGAGATCCATGTTGAACACTGGGTGTAGTCCAAGGAAAGGAGGAATGTTGAGCTCTAAAAAATTATCCCTCATAGCCTTAGTGATGGTGTACGACACATAACAGAGTGGGTGAATCTTTCGATGGGGTCTTGTAAGGTGTTATTTCTGCAAGTGCAACCAAACTTTGTCACCCACCTACAACTTATGTGGCACCCGATGTTGATCATGGTGCTTATTGTACTTGTCATTGGACATATGTAGGATATACTGAACCTGTTGGAGGTTGTGCTGGATACTCTCAATGAACCAGGTATCTTTGTCAACTTCAGTTGGAGAAGGAGATGAGTCAGTCGAGGTGACTGCAAGGGGAAGTGCAACATCTATGGGACCCAATGATTGGAATCTCAATCCCACCTGAAAGGGGTTATGGTCGGTTGAGCTATGCAAGGCTTGGTTGTAGATATGATGGACATAGGGAAGGCTCTCATCCCATGTGTTAGGGTGCTTGGAATTATACATGTGTAGGATATGCACAATCATTCTATTTACGACCTCGGTTTGGCCATCTGTCTGGGGGTGGAAGGCCGTGGATTTGGTGAGCTTGGTGTCCAGTAATGTCCAGAGACTCGACCAGAATGTGATGAGAAATTGACTTTCCTTATATGAGACAATGGTTTGTGGGATTCAAAAATGTACCCAGACTCGTTCAAAGAAGAGCATGGCAGTGGCCTCTGTTGTGATTCTCTTCTTCCAGGAAACCATAATTTCCATCTTATAAAAGCGATCAACATCCAAAAAAACATAGTAATTTCCCCTCTTGGTGGATGGGAGGCCTGACATGTATTCCATTGAGATGGATTCCCATGGCATGTCAGGAGTAGGAAGAGGGGTGTACAAGCCATGTTTCTTAGTGGTCGGTTTGGAAATAGTGTAGGCAATGCAGGACCTGATATACTTGCTGACCTCCTATCGAACTTTTGGTCAATAGAAATGTTTATGTAGCATCACCACTGTATTTTCGAAGCCAAAGTGTCTTTCCACCCAACTGTATTGGGCTTCCCAGATCAACTTCACTCACTCACTTGATGGAATGCAAATATGGCCCATATGACACAACAACCCATCCTAAAGATGGAAATTATTGACAACTACATTTGCACTGTTAGGTGGTGGTGAAGTCTAGGTTTATCTCATAGATTTGGGGCCATCTAAGGGTCTCGTGGTCGTAGGAGTATAGCACCATGGTGAGTGTCTTGATTGGCGTTCTATTGAGGCAATCAATGATGCAGTTGGTTCTTTCTATTTTATACTTGATGTTGAGGTGGAATTGTTGCAAGTATGTGGACCACTTTTGATGGAATTCATTCTTCAATTTTCTTTGTGTCTACATGAACTGCAGTGGCTTATGATCAGTGTGGATGATTGTCTCCTTCCCAATAATGAAGTGTCTCCACTGGCGGCAGACTTTCATAATGGATTTCATTTCTTTGTCGTAAGTAGGTTACTTGCGGACAACATATGATAGTGTCTCACTATGATAGGCCACGGGGTGACCGTGCTGAGTGAGAACGACGCCCACAGCATAGTCTGAGGAATCTATCTCAATATCAAAGGGATACTACAGGTCTGGTAGTGAAAGTACTGGGATGGAGCACAATCACTACTTCAAATCATCAAACGCTTTTTGTTGGGACCGACCCCATGCAAATTTAGCCTTACCACCACCCCTGGTTATTTGGTTGAGAGCCCATGCAATATGGGAGAATCACAACGCGAACCTACGGTTTAAATTGGAAAGACCCAAGAGCTCTAAAGCTCTATGAGTGTGGTTGGGTTTGTCCAGTCACGGATGACTTGGATCTTAGATGGATCCACATGTACGCCATGTTGATCAACGATGTAGCCCAGGTAATGGACCTTGTCCATGTCAAAGAATCATTTTTCCAAGTTGGTGTATAGCTTGTGTTGTCACAGGGTGTGCAAAACCTGTTGAATATGTTGCAAGTGTTGCACCCAAGTCTTTTTGTAAATGAGAATGTCATCCAGATACACCACTACAAAATTATTAGTGAATGGTCGCAAGATATCATCCATCATCCTCATGAAAGTAGTTGGAGCATTTTTCAAACCAAAGGGCATGAACAACCATTAAAAAATTCCTTCCTTTGAATTGAAGGTGGTCTTCCATACACATGTCTGTTCTATCGGGACCTGGTGGTATCCAAACTTCATATCAATCTTACTGAAGTATTTGGCTCCCATGAGTTGATCAAGGAGGTCGTCGATTCGGGGAATCGGGTACCGATTT
>SNQJ01S0064076.1:70608-97579 GCA_010110895.2 Picea sitchensis | reverse complement strand
TAACCTTCAAATACAAGAATATTGAAGTTTATTTGTACCTTGAAGGGGGCGACGCCTACGCTCAAAGAAGATGTGTCACATGTTGGTAGCCACCGAAGGATTTGTGTGAAACTATCCATCATCACATTCCTCTGTTGCATGAGGGATTCCTCAAGAAACATTTTGAAATGATATCATGTCCAGTCATCTTTCTTTTCACCTTCCATGAGAGGTCGCTTGGGCATGCGAGAGCTTTTGTCCTCAAGAGAAACAAGCTCGAGACCCAATTATTTGTACTCCAACCTCATTGGGGACATGCATTAAGATGACAAGGAGCAGACCTCTCTGAGAACATTGATCCGGATTTTATGAGAAGAATGAAATGACTACAGATTATTAACAAATTCTTAACATAGAATAACAGAGATACAGTAAAACCAGTTTTCTACTCAATAAGGAAATAAAATGAAACTATAAAATGCAGCGGAAAACAAGCTTGCTAGAATGGTAGTGGCTTATCTCTGAGAAGAGATGTGGCGCCTATGCTCATTCACAAGAAGATGGTTACAATGAGGCTCTGAAGGTATTTTAAAATAAACAGGAATTTCAAAAACCGTAGACATCCAAAAACCTAACCCTAGGAGATGAAGCGCCAAAAGTCATGTGGGCCCTGTTTGGGTAAGTCAGTATATCAACTTCTCGGGGTCGTAACTTTTGCATACAATCTCCGTTTGATGCACTCAATACCTCGTTAGAAAGATATACCGAAGGAATACAAATTTGATGTGAGAAACATCGAACGAACCTCCATGTTTCTCCCCTGTTTTCCCAAAAAATGTCGTTTAGGGCCTCAAAATGGCTCCAGAAGTTCAAGACCCAAAAAACTACTAAAAATAGTAAATTACCAAAATTGCTAGAAAAATGTTTTGAGCCAGTTGGAAGAGGTGGGTGACCACCGATATCCACCTGGATCAAGGTTGGATCCTATAAATAGGGGGTTGTATCCTCCTTCCATTTATAGTTGGAGAATTTGGAAGTTGATGCTTCCTATGAATGAATTCTTGATATATATAAGAAATCATTCTATGGTTTTCTCCCATTTGGGTTTCCACATAATTATTTGGGTTAAAAGTGGTATAAAGTGATCATATTGATTCACCCCTACCCCCTCTCAATGTTCCAACAATTGGTATCATATTTGGTTCCTTCAAGGAAACATTTTAAAGTATGAATGGAGCACCAATGTTCAATGGTCAGAAGGGTCTGAAGTATGAATTGTGGAGTTCCAAGATGAATGTATTTTTACAAGCATAGGGATATGATGTTTGGCACTAATTTTTTACAGGATACAATTCTACAAAGAAACCAAAGACTATATCCAAGAAGGAATTGAAAAGGAACAAAAAAATAGAAATGAATTTTATCTTGGAAGGATTGCATGATTCAGTGAAGGACAAGTGGGAAAATTTTCATCAGGTAGATAACTATGGGATAAGCTACATAGTATATATTCTTCTCCCATCATAGATTCAAATATTGCTAAAGAATATACAAGTATATAACAAGAGGTAAGATGCTCATCATGTCAGACAGATTCAAAAGAAGAAGAGTTTGTAATCAACAGAAGTGAGTTCTTTTGCTTTACTTTTGAAGAGCGTGGAAATCTTGAAATTAAATTTCCTTATTTGAAGAATGAAAGTGATGAGATAGAAAATTCCAATGAAATAGAATACAGCCCTAATATTGAAAGAGAAAGGAATCATGAAGCAGAATTCAGTCAACACGAAAGARAGCTTGAAAATGAAATAATCACACTGAAGATTCAACTTGAAGAAGCAAAGAAAACAGAAGAAGTCATGAGGAATTAGATGTTGAAGAAAGAAGAATATCATAATTCCAAATCCAGAGAATTCRAACAAATGATTGTGATGTTAAAACTCTCAAGGATCAGAAGAAGTGTTTGGAAATAAAAAYAGCAACACATAAGGAAGAAGCAKAAAAGAGAGAGAAGATATTGACAGGTCATCTTAAAGAAAGAAATGGAAACTTAAATTATCTTGAAGAAAAATTTGGTCAAGAAGAGAGAAGACTTGAAAAAGAAATTATCTCCTTGAAAATTCAACTTGAAGAAGAAAAGAGGATGAAAGAAGTCATGAAGAGTTGGATGATGAAGAAAGAAGAAGAGGTTGAGAAGATGAAGAAGAATATTGGACTTATGGGTTGACCCGGGTTATACCTTAGTTCTCCAGCAAAACCCTTAGCACCATCGGCCCTTCTGGTAGACCAGAAGGCTGCACCGCACATAGAGTGTACAACACAGTCTCAATCGAGATGGTTTAGGGAGGATTGTACGATGCAGATGTCTGCAATCATGGAAGGGATTGGGGGATGTTCTTTCTTACTTCTTCTTATTCCTACTTAACCATGCATTCTATTCTCCTATTCATTAGATTCATTTATCCATTCCTTCATTCACTTGCATATTTAATCTAGTGTGCACTATAAGTAAATCATCCATTTATCTAACTAACCATTCAATGATAAATGTAGAAATAACACATCAAAACATAGTACACACATGGTTTTACCATGGTTCACCCCCCTGGGGCTACGTCCACAAATATATTCTTCTTCTTTATTCGTATTCATCAAAAAAAAATGTGCATATTACATCAGAGTATTGAGTAGTGAGGCGGATTAGGATCGCACCAATATCCACATATTGCGACCTAACCCTTAGCTACTTCGACCTCATCTGAGCTCTACAAATATCACAACAGACTCCAACTTACAAACACTCTAAAAAGTTCTCCAAAACAGACTCATCACACTACTCTCTAATGACTAGACCATAGAAAATTCTCTGATCATGATAATCCTCTCCTAATGTACCTCATACCCCTTATTTATATTAAAAAAATGGGTCAAAAACCCTTACAATCCATCCAAAAAACCTAACCCTAACTTAGGCTAGGTTTGTCCACTTTTTCACTAGATTTCCGCAAATCCTGTCGCGCACGCTGCTTTTCCTCAAAACTCGGCACTCGCTTCTCCTTGGTATAAGTTTCCTCGTTTGTTGTGTCGTCTTCACCTTTCTGCCCAAAATTGAATTATTTACCCAAAATAGGCCTACACCAACAATCTCCCAAAACTAATATGTGGCTCATATTGAGCCACATAGCCTTAGTTTACATTCTGGATTGCTAGTTGCAACTCATGGAACACCTTTTCCTATTGGGTGACTTTATCTTTATCTTGTGTGCTCTAATTTGGCAGATTTTCCACACTCTACGTTGTAATGTGTTATGCTAGCACTTATTTTCATTCTTCATGTATTTTCTCTATTTTCCCCTTCTCTTATTGCAATTTTTCTATCATCCTCTTTACTTCCTAGTGTAATGGCTCCAGTTGAGCTTGTCTTGCTTGACTGTCAGTCTATATAGCCTTCAACTCTTCCTGCAAGTTCTTCATATCCTACGCACTCCTCATCCTCTTTAGGATGGTCATGTACTTATGCTATTGGTTTAAGTCCTGAATGTATGTCATTATATTCTCTTTCTTCTGGTCCAGTTGTTGTATTTTCTCGTCTTCTTCCATGTTGGTCCACATTTGAGTAGTCCTTTCATATAATTCTTCCAATCGCTTAGCTTTTTCACAATACTGTTGGTGTCCATAGTAGCCTCCTGTTATCTCTAATCTATGACTTCTGGGGATGTAGTGGTAGTCAATTTTTCCATTAGCTCTGTGATCTTATGTTTTTATTTATCCATGGTCTGTGCAATCGTATGAAACTTTCCTTCCGATGTGATTTCCATCTCCTGTGTGTTGTCTTGTTTTTTTTTATAGAATTTTATCAATCCCTTTTCTAATTTGTTTGTGTGTATCTTCTCCTCCTCCTTCTCCATTGTAAACTGATCACAAGTAATTTGTAACCTCCCTACCAATTTCCAAGTTAGTAGCATCTGCACGGGCTTTGGATTGGACTTCTTGCATCACACTTGCTTGCAATCCGTATAGTGAATTTGTAGGTATCTACACCATAACCATCTCAAGTTTCTATATGTGCCTAACTGACTTCTTTGTTGTTTCCTCATCAATTATCAGCATCTATTGTGTGACCTTGAAGGTGTCGCTACCCTTCACAACTTTATGAACTGTTTCTTTCTGTTCCTTCTGCGTAGGTGCTTGTTGTGTTTTCTATGTCTGTTGCGTTGTAGGAATTTGTAGTCTTTGTAGATTATCATGGACTTCAATTAGATTAGCCATGATCTCCTCCCTTTTTTCCTCTATTGTCCATACTACATATTCTCCTCTGTCTTGGACTTTGTCTACCACTAACTTGGAATCATCCTCTATAATTGTGATTACTAGAGGCTTCTTATGATATTTCATTTTATTTCGTGTTTCCTCCTCTTGTGTTCCAGTTCTTTTCTTCTGTGAGGTCTATGCCTCAATCTTCTTCTTTTTTTCATCCTCTTTCTTGAGCCAAGAGGTTTCTCCATTATTTCCATCACCCTTTACTTCTACCCTTGACATTGTTTCTTTCTTCTTGGTATTTTTCATTGTTGTGTTTCTTCTTGAAGTTTGGTCGCGCTCTACAGCCTTTCTAGTGTTTTCAGCTGCACTTCTTGTCTTTTTATATGTTCCTACCTCTACTTGATCCTTTGGTTTCATTCCTTTCTTTGTTGATGGAACCTTCCATTGCGCAGTTCAGTCTTTTACAATCTAGTCTACTTCTTCCCTTGATGCACAGTATCTCATTTCCAACCACTTCTTCTTGGGGTCCCTTGTGGCCTAGATCCACATGTGATGTTTTGATTACTTAAAATGGAAATCCCTTCATTCTTCTGGACCAACTCAATAGGAATCCTCCACTTTTTGTTGCATTTCTTCCAGAAACATGGCAAACACTGCATTGTTTTCTTGTTGATTCTTCTTGTCCTTAGCTTACCAGAGGGTTTCATATCTCATTGTGTAGCACTTCCTCTTCCTCTCTACAAAATATGAGAAATTTGGTTCCTTCCAACCTACCAAATCTATGAGTATGAGGATCAAGGAATAATGGAACTTAGTTCCATTATCCTTCACATCCCTGTAGTCAATCAAAAATTAATTTAAAAAGTATAGAACCCAGCTAAACACCACTCCTTTTGCACACTGCACGGCTACTGTTATGACTCCTACTAGGGCCTCTTCCTTTTTTCACTTCCTAAACAATTTGCAAGCCATATATTTCTATAAAACCTCGTCGTGGAGTCATTGATGTATTTTATGACTATACCCTGGTTCCCCCTATTTGTTCCAAACTATGCTTTCACTTCCTCTGCAATTTCATTTTCTCGTTCTTTATTCTCCAAGTACTCTTTGAATTGTGTTTCACTAATGGAAAACCCTATAATATTAGCAATCAAATAAATTTCAATGGGGACTAGCCTATTCATCCACAGGATACCTCCATGTACCCTGGATAATAATTGTTTCACACATAGTCCCACATTTTTACCACACCCAAAATGCGGTATATCCAGCAGGTTCATGATACCAGAATTATATAGCCTTGTGATCCACTGCGTGGGATTGAAGATAGGTTTCCCTAGGGGTCATATATCCCCCTTGTCCTCCAAACAAGTGTCATGCACAAGGTCTGGAAACTCTGCCACATATTTAACATTGTGGTTAGTGTATCTCAGCTTTGACACCTTCCCTAGCATATCTTCCACTGTGACCATGGAATTTAGGATGTAAGGTACTTTTATCTCTGTTTCATCTAGAGCCTTCCTTTTATGGCCAACGGATGGGTGGTTTTCTCCCACTTTTTCTATTATTGCTTCTTCCTCTCCTTCGGTCTTCAACTAGGTTGTAGTAGCCTCGACCAAAACCTCCTCTGCGACATGTCTCTATTGTTGTCCCTTCATTCCCTCAGATTTTGCAGGTTTTTTCGGGTTAGGGTTTGTGTTTCCATTGGGATTTTCTAAGATCTGACCCATTTATGCTTATGTAGTCATTGATGTCTCTCCCTCTACCTTGTTCGGGCTGATCGACTATGTCCTTGAGCTTGTGATGTCTTCCATTTATACAACATCCTCAGACTCTTTCATTCTTTCCTTCCTTCTTTCGGACTATCGAGTAACCCTAACATATCTCCCTAAGCTACCAAACTTTGGGGGTGTCATGCTATATGATTAGTGGTTAATTGTTATATTCCTCACATGATTTCTCCTAGGTTGTTCTCTTCAACTCTCTATTCGCTCAAAAATCACTAAGTGTTGAAAGTGCCCATGCGTTTCCCTTTTTATAGACCCGATCATTAATGTTTTGTCTTGTTTTTCACTTTTCCGGTCATTTGTGCAATGTCTAACTTTTCCTATGCATAGTCTTCCAAAATTTTTCCAGTTGTTGTGCGATGTCATTCCTGAATCACTTATTCCTCCTAATTACTTATTTTTTTATTTTTTTGTTTTTATCTTCCTTTTTATTTTTTTATCTCCTACTATTTAGAATATGTACAAGTATACTTACTATGCTACAACTATTGAGGGTTAATAGCTCTAATCTCCCTATATAGTTTTAGTCGAATACCATTCACCATTCCTTCCACTTCCTTTCCTGTTAAGTCTTGGAGTTGTACAACAACTCCATTTGTGACAGACTTTACCTAATATGGCCCTAGCTAATGCATTCTGAGCTTCTCTGGGTGATGCAACTACTTATTGTCGTAAAGGAGAACTAGATCTCCTTCCTTAAACTTCTTCTTCTTGAAATGTATGTCATTCCATGCTTTATCCTTTATTTATGAACCTCTTTATTAAAACCTTCCATGATTTTTTCTTCTTCTAATTCCATCAGTTGAGCCAATATTTCCTATGTTGCGTCATTTTCTTCCATGGTTGTGATTGTTGTAATGTGCATACTTGGCATTAAATAATCTAAGGGAACTATTTCCTCATGTCTGTATACCAATATAAAGGGATTTTGTCATGTTAATTTCTTACAGATAGTCCTATAAGACCAGATTAGTGTGGTACCCTCAAATCCCAATCATCTTTTTTCACGTCCCAAATATTTGTCAAAGAATTCTCCAAAATCTTGTTGAAGGCTTCCACTGTTCCATTTGCTTGAGGGTGGTAAGGATTACTCTTCTGGTGGTATATATTAAACTCTTCAATCATTTCCTCAATTGTATTTTTGATGAAGTGGGTTACCTGATCACTCATGAGTATCCTTGGACATCCAAATCTTGTCACTACATGCTCAAATAAAAAACATGTTGCAACATCTTCACTGCAATCCTTTACTGGTGTTTCCTCTACCCATCTGGTCAAGTATTCCACTACTGTAATAATATATCTGACACCTGATATTCTTGTTGGTGGATTAATTGGACCTTCAAAATCTATTTCCCATTTATTGAACACTTGTAAAGTAACCTATGGTCTCAGTGGCATCTCATTCCTCCTGGATGGCTTCCCAACTCTTTGAAAAACATCACACTTCTAACAGTATTCCTTTGAATCCTTATGAACTGTGTGCCACCATAATCCTCTGCCTAATACCTTTTGCATAGTAGATTTTCCTATGTAGTGTCCTCCTGTAATTCCTTCATGTGCTTCTGCCAAAATAATGGGTCTTTCATGCTCCATCACACCTCTCCTCAAGATGTTATATGCTCCAAGTTTGTATAAATGGCTTGTAATCAACTAATAATTGCCAGTTATGACCACCAAATTTTTCTTCTGTGCAGTTGTAAATTCTCTTGTTGCAAATCTTGTACTAAAAAACTCAATAATGTCAGCAAAATATTAATCTGTAATTTGTACTGAAAACAATTGTACATCTGGAAAGCTGTTTTCCAAGATACTGGGCTCTTCTCCATTTGTTATCCTGGATAAGTGATTAGGTCCTCCATTCAAATTTCCAAGCTTCACCACAACTTCAAAGTCAAATTCCTGAAATAATAACATCCATCTGCATATCCTCCCCCGCAACATTGGCTTATTAACTAAGTATCTCAAAGATGAATGATATGTAAACATCAAAATTGTTGTCCCAGTAAGTAATGTTTGTATTTCTGCAAAGCAAACACCATTTCTAATCCTTCTATTTCCGTAGTGTTCTAGTTATGTTCTAAATATGAAATCTTTCTTCTTGCAAAGGAAATAGGGTAATCTATATCACTTTCTCCTGGCTCTATTAATACTACTCCTAATACTATTGCAGATGCATCTACATGCACATGAAATTATTTAGCCCAATTTGGAAATACTAAAATCGGTGCAATAACCATCTTCTCCTTCAAAATATCCAGACTCTTATAGAATTCATCATTCCATTGGTACTTTGTATCCTTCTTCAACAGCTTCTGCATTGGCATAGTAATCTATGCATATCCCCTGATGAAGTTTTGGTAATATCTTGTATGGCCCAATGTACTCTTCAACTAGTGCACTGACTTTGGTGGTGGTAAGTTAACTATGAAAACAATTTTGACAATATCAACCATTAGACCTTGTTTACACACCACATGTCCTAATAGAATGCCAAAAGGTGCGATGAAAATGCACTTCTTAATATTTAATGAGATCTAAAACTATTTGCATCTGTCCAACATCATCCTTAATATTGCAACATGATCTTTCAGCAAACTGAACATTGTCCAGTCATCCAAGTAAACCTCCAAACATTTGTGAATAAATTCCTTGAAAGATGTTATGACTACCCTTGAAAAAATGGTTGGTGCATTCTTCAATCCAAATGGCACAACTATATACTGAAATGAGCTCCACTCTGTATCAATTGTTGTCTTGTGTCTATCTTTTGGTGCAATCCTTATCTGATGATAACCTAAAAATTCATCTATAAAAGAATAAGCTTATTTACCCCCTACGTTTTCCAAAATTCATCTATGAATGGGGTAGGAAAGGAATCATGTAGGCAAGCATCATTCAACCTTCTCAAATATACACAAATCTCGATCCCTCCTTTCTTCTTTTCTTACACCACCATAGGATTGATCCATTTTGACTCTTCTACATGTTCTATAACACCAGCTTCTAACATTGTGTCAATTTATATCTTTACCTTCTCTTTGTATATTGGATTCAATCTGTGCGGCCTATGTATGATAAGTCATGCTTCTAGTTTCAATGGGATATTCATCTCTCCTATCTCTCTTGCTAGCCCCTTCATATATGAAAATGTTGTTGGAAATAAGTCATTGTACTCACGCAGTAATTTTGTGATCCTCTCTACTGTCTGATGATCCCAATAATCTTCAATACTATGCATATTTGGGTTATCTACAATTCCAATTTTGACCTTCTTAATATTTAGAGGTGCGACATAATATTCTAAGTCCATCTTGGGACCTTCTACTTCTCTTTCACCTTCCACTTTTGGGATCTGGATATTGTGTAGATTATCTTCTTCAGGTTCCTCTGCTTTTGCTACATGATAATAGTGTAGAAATTATTTGACTGTCTGACTAGCCTGCCTCTAAGATGATGGAATTATTTCAAACTCTGGTTCTTCAAATATCCTATCTCTTACCACTTTCAGCACTGTATCCATTTTTGGACTATCGTGTTCAAAGGAAAATGTAACTACAAAGCTCTGTTGTATTTTCTCCCAATTGACAGTTTCTTTGCAATGTTCATGTTCTGTGTACCAGTTCTTCAGAATACCTTCAAATGTGTGAATAAAATGGTGTGGCCATTCTTCTGGTGGTACTAATATCCACTGAACTATGCACTTCTCTACATGCTCTTGGGTTTGTCCAAATCCTTCATATTTCTCCTCATATTTGTGTTCCTTCTTTGCACCAAATCTAATGCGCAGTAACCTTTTTTCCCTGGAACCAATTGTTGATATTTTCCTTGTGTGTACCCCACCATCTTCCAGGTGTGGCTTTTAAAGCAACATCTAGTGTTGGTAATATCTGATTCTCCATAAATTCTATCTCAAATTTCAACAAAAATTCTTCTAAATTGTTTAATCCATAAAAATTGGGTGGTTCTCTTACCTCTATACCAACCCATCTCAGTGTGCACATCATTCTGGAACATCTTCTGGTAGATAATTCATGTAATCGATGTTTCTAGTTTTCCAGTCTTGTGTCAGAGTCTGAATCATAAGAACTAATACTCCTCCAAATGAGCATGTGATTTGTAGTTGGGTTGATATAATCTTCTTTCCGCATGGTAGTCCTATATAGTTTATTCACATCTTCTGTAATAATATTATCTAGCATAGGTTCCACATACCCTCCTCCTTCTGAGGGATCCAATGGTGCAATAACTCTGTATTCTCCATACTCAAATATCATCTTCCTTGTTTTCAAATTAATTATATCCAGGTTATCTAAAGCCCAATCCAGACCCAACAATGCTAGATATGGTGAAGTATTGTCCACTATGTCTATGACTTCAAAGTCAGCCATGGTGCACACACCATCTAAATATACTCAAATTTCCTTCAACCTTCCTATTGGCACCACTCTATGTTGATTTGTCAACTTCAACTGAATAGGTGAATACCCTAATTGGGGTTCTTTGTTATATCAAGATTTTCCTCAGCCCATGCAACTTTCTCAGAAGGCCTTTTCCATTTCCCTATGCAGACTTGGAGCCCCCTTTGCACTTCCCGGAGATAAAAATCATATTTTTCCACATATATGTGCCCTATCAATTATACAATATGTGTATATGCAGTTTGCACCATTACATCCCACATACATCGGGTTTTGTGCCCAAAAATTAAAGATGATGTTGGTTTTCCATGTCACGTCACGAGATCCATGATCCTTGACCTTCCATATATTGGAAATGTTCTGACTCGGTCCTTCAATTCCATTTTAAGGCTATAAATGGGCCATATCCAAACTATGGAAAGAGAGAGAATTCAACTTTTGAGAGCAAAGTTACTATGGATAAATTATTCACTTCATATTGAGTCAGCATYCCTTTTTCCTTTGAAGTCTAAACACATTGTTCAACCCCCAAGCTCTTCCCTCTTTGACCGAGAACCTCATTGTCTCTTTTATATGAGCTTACCTTTGGTGGATGATTGAAGTGGTGGAGGTCGAGATAAAAGAGACTTAGTTTCTTGGTTTCGAGACATGCGGACACAGAAATTTTCCATTCATACACTTATGTTGTTTATGATTTAATAGAAATACTATTTTCTCGTCCAATTAATATCTTGCAAATATTTGAATTTTTATTCCATGGGAATATTTGTTAAGAATGTTGATGGATTTTGCTATTATATGTGCTAAGAATATATATTATCACCATATGCTTACATATATTGGTTGTTGAGGACAAGCTACAAGTATAAATCTTTGATTCAAGTGCTCAATGGTGGTCTTTTTTGAACGTCTGGACGAGGTAGGCTCTTTATCTTGTCTTGTTCACATTTTATTCTATATATAATACTTGGGATTAGTGTTCATTTATGCAGTCATTTTTGTCTATTGTGGTTTACCCCTTGCCACATAGTGATTTCGCTCATAACAGAATTGAGGACCATACTAGGGAATGAATCTTCCATTTCAAGGTTTGGAGTGTTTTTCTCCTTAGATTGCTCTCTATTAGCTAGAGTTTCCTTTTTGTCTGATTTCTTGACAACCCATTTTCATTTTGAGTCTGAGTTTCTTGACCTTATCCTTAGCTTGACAGTGTTTTAATACATATACGTAGTTATTCCCTTAACAGAAGCATACATACGCGAGTTTTCATTCTATAGGGAGTGTACATACGCAATTTCTAATTAAACAGTAGTGTATATCATCATTTTTTTCTTAATTGTTTATTTTGTTGTTCATTGGGTCAGTTTTTATGGTTGTTGAGTCTTCTTGGGTCTCTGTCATAGTTGTTAAGTGCCTGCAGAGTGATAGGAAACCTTTCTTTGGTTGAATTTTTGGGCGTGTTTTTTCTTTCTCATCATAGTTTTTCATTGGTTTTCCTTGCATCTTGGGATGAGTGTTTGCTTCTTGGTATCCTGCTTGGTTTGTATCTTTTTGTTTACAGTAGGGTCTATATATCAAGTTTTTATTTAGTCCTTGCATTTTCATTCCTTTATATTGAAAATACAAAAAAAATCATTTTGCATTATGGCATTTGATCTTTTGGGTTCTTGTTATTGATATTGATACATGTATGGAAATATTGCATCTTATTTGAAAATGCAGAGTTGAATTGAAAGTTGCATTTGTTAAAAGCTTATCATTTCTTGAGAATTGAAAAAATTGATTAGAAATGATTTTATTTTTCAGAGTACACAAACTAGTATAGGATATAGAGCCTTGTAATAAGATTTTGTGAGTAAACTTCTCCAAGGATATTAAACTCAACATATGTTTATAACTAAGGGAGTGGTGAAATCCATTCTATAATTAGTGATGTCATGATGCTCTGCTCACACTGGAGTCAATCATGAGGTCGCGCGAAGTTGGTTGCAGAGATATCCCTCTAATACCTTCTAAGCATCAGAGATATTTCTAGGGATCTATTTGTATTTGGGGGTCTTTCTAGTACCTTTACCTCTGTGAGAGGTAGTGATTTCAATATTTTGGGATTTTTTACCCTGCCCATATGGTGGATCTAACTTATGATTATTCACCTGGGCATTGGTTATATCGTGGTGGCTTTAGTTGCTTGACATAGATAGCCACATAGGTTACTTGCATGGGTTATTATGCAGGTACCCTGAGTCAGATAAGGGTCGGACAAYACACATCCTTTATGGAGGATTGCCTCTCTGGGGGGATCTAAACAACTACATTTTTAAGCCCACGATGGCCCTTATAACTGATTTTGATACCTCGGATATTTTGAAGGGAGTCTCGGGCACCTCTTGGGTGAGGCATAACTAATATAGTGAGGGAGGCCCCTTTTTTCAGCCACTATATCCTATTTCTATGCATATTGGCCTTTTTTATTTTTATTTTGGTGTGCTCTTTGATTATTACTTCACCTTAGGATTTTTTATTGTGTCATGATTTTTCATTGCTATGGTTAGTGGAGCCCCCGTGACTCCCTCATTTGGCGCTACCCATCCCTTGGTATTTTCTCATTCCATGAGAACAAATACTTTTGTATTTATGAGTGGTACGCTAAATCATGATACTCAGCCAATAACTTGGTCCTCTAATCATTTTTCTCTTGGTATGCTAGACATGTCTTCGCACTTTCCATCCTTTGTCTCATATTCTTATTTGCATCCTAATTTTGGGTTTGGAGGCATGATTCCTCCTTATTCTCCCTTTTTCGTTTGGTGGGAGTCATATCCCTCAACCAACTCTTACAGTAGGAGGTTGGAATCTTCCTTCCTATGGATCCAATCCTAACTTCACTTTTCAAGGAGAAAGTGATCAAATGGGCGATCATTCTAATTATTACATCCTGTACATCTATCCTTCTTCCACTATGTTAGTTCCTACGAATGATTTTTCCATGGCAGACCTCTATCTGTCCTTTGGTGTTTCATCTGAAGGAGTCAGTTTTATAGTATGGGAAACCCCCTTCATGGATTCCCTTCATTTGTGGGAAACATATATCCTCACCTGAGTAACCCTTGTCATGTCACTTTCTCTTTCCAAGCATCTTCCTCGGTGATGCTTCCATTACAATCCTTTATGAATCATCTTGGAGGAGGATACTATCCTGTCGAGCAGGGCCATGGTGTATACCAAAACCATTCCTAGCATGCAATTTCTCAAAACCATTCTTTCCCGGAACCTTGGTCTCAAATGCCACAACCAACCGTCGCCACAATTCCAGTCATTGTGAGTCATATTTTCATTATATCACCAACCTTTTTTAGTCCCGTTGGAGATAGGTCGACAACCTCTACAATTCATGTTGAAGACTAGCAACTAGTCAATGCAAGTCATGTTAAGGGAACAACTCTAGTCACTGCTAGTCACACTGCACATACATCACCAAACTCTGCTAATCATGTTGGGTATTCATCACCAACCTCTGCCAGTCATGTTGGGAATTCATCACTGACCTCTGTAAGTCATGTTGGAGATATGCTACTAGCCTCTGCAAGTCACGGTGGGAGCATGTCACCAGCCACTGCAAGTCATGTTGGGGGAATTCATATGATTAAGAAGCCTCGACGTATAATATGTAAGCCTAGGTTCCTTTCTAGACTTTGAAAAGGAGATCACCTTACTCATTTATTCCCTGCTACTATTGTGGTTTAAGAAGTGTGGTCCTTTCCTGGGGGCCCTATGGGTTCTGAGTCGTCTTTGGTTTTCCAACATTATAATCCTTCTTTGGTTGATACATCGGTCATGCCGATGAAATATTCGATCGACACCACTCTTCTTTTGAGGGGTGATGTGTCTCTTAACCTTGTTGTCCCACATCTTTTTCAACCATCGATTGTGTCAATGCAATCTTTGGCCAACACCACTCCTATTTTTGGGAGTGATGTGTCTTTTGACCTTGTTTCATCACATCCTATTAAAACAATGGTTTAAGAAGTGGTCATACCGATGCAATATTCGGTTGATCCCACTCTTCTCTTAGAGAGTCACAAGTCTAAGGAAGTGACATTATCGATGAAATCTTCGGTCAATCCCACTCTTCTTTGGGGGGGTGATGTATCTTTTGACAATGTCCTTAGCATTTCTAGTTATGTACCTTTCGAACAAGGGAGAATTCCACTCTCTTCAAGTACACTCCCTTCAAGTCCTAGGGTGGTTTCCCTTTATTGGAATGATATTTTAGAGCCTCACCTTCCTTATTCTACACCCTTCCAGATAAGGAGCATTCTTCGATATATTGTAGATAAGGTAAAATCTGCAAGTATTTTATCCTCCTCGACTTGGAAAGATTTGGGTTTTCCCAAGCTTGTGTCAGCTATCTGTGAGTTTTTTACTTTTGAAAAAATTCCTGCATGGGAGCCCTGACCTCTCCCATGAAATGTTGCTTAGAACTACATCCCCGAGTCTTATTTAATCTCTTTTCTGACTCTCTCAAAAAGAAAAAATATTGTCGAGTGAACTTGTCTCTTTCACACTCGTAAGTTGGATTTGAAAGGACGTCTATTTGGTGTAATTTTAACCCTTTTTCGGACCAAGTATACTAATTTTGAAAAAGGAATACTCTAGCCACTACTAGCTAGAAGAGTTCTCCTGGGTATTTTTTTATACTTTTTCGGACCTAGGGGACTAAATTTACAAAAAATGACATTATTTGGAGTTAATTTGTAATTGCATCTCATTTTCTTGCTTATAGTATTGATCATATTTTTGGTTCCCTCTTTCTCAATTATAATCGTATTATCTCAGCAATTTGCATCACCATCCAAGCAGAGCCCTGTTTATACCCTTTGCAACTTGACACCCTGTACCCTATGAGGAAACATTCCCCCAAGTGTCCATATCCTGCATGCACCTCCTTGCATTGAGCATAGGAATTTTCCACTGTTGGAACTAGTTGCTTAATCACGACACTTGTTTCCTCCTCTATATCATATCATTTATTTTTCTATGAAAAAACAAAAAAAGATGGGAGGGAAAGGAATATTATCTCATATTGGCAACAGTCATGTTTCCTTTGAACAGAGCACAAACTTTTGAGTCCAATTTTCATCCAAAGTTTGGGTTTAGCATGAACTTAGGAAGTTGAGCTCGTTACTTAGAGTTTACTCCTCTGACCGGTTACTCTTCCAATTCCTATGGAGAGTTTGATTGATGCCTCCTGCATCACAAAGTTTCATCATTGATTCTATCCTACCAGATTCCTCCATATGTCTCATTCTCTTGTTGAAAGGAAGTCTATAATCCTGCATTGGCCATTTCTCAGAAATCTTGTCTTTGCATGTCTTCCATACCCTCAGTGTGTCTCAGAGTTACACGAAGTTGTAGTGCTACCGTGCACCTTGTTCCTACTTTCATTATGGGTAGGTAACCTTGAACCCAACAATTGACATCTCCTCATTGGTCACTGACTGGGGGGTTTCCCTTATGTTCAACGGTAAGAAATATTTTCACACATTGGGATTCATGCAGTGTCTCAGATTCCATTATCCTTATTGTTGGTTTCCTCACCTTTGTCGACAGTTTTCCTTATTGTCTTGTATTCAGAGGGTCTTTTCCATGCACTACTTGCATCTGGTGCATGCGAAATATGCACAGAGTTGTTGGTTTGTGAACATGTTCTTTGTTTGAGTTCCTCCAAATAATAAATCTATTTCTTTGTACCCCGTGTTGACTGATGAGAGATGTCTTAATTCTCTCCTTTCAGCATTTCTCCTTCCATCGACTTCAGCTCATCTATCATAGAAACGAGGCTTAGAGTACTATGAGTACCTAGAGGCTTACAGTCATCACTGGCAGATTCTCCCACCATCGACAGTTGGGAATACATCAATGTCTTTTGATTGATGGATTCTTCAAGTGTTTGACCTCAACAGATTTATTCACACTTGTAATAATGTACTCATTTCCTTGATACCTACTTTCATTATCGGTAGGTTTTCTCTCGCTTGTTAACGGTATACCTCAATGACCGGTAATCAAATGAAGTCTCATTGTGTTTGACGTCAACTCCTTTATTCACATGATGCATAATTGTACCTTTGACGGATCATGTAGAAGACTTGAAGACATTAGTTTATAATAGCATCTTTCCTAAGACATTGCTATCATTCATTGGACTAGTACCTGTATGACTTTAGTGATCATGCGAGATCAAATTGTACTCCATTATATATAGATATCTTCAGATTGATTTTGAGACTATTTTTCACTGGGCATTGTTCGTGACTATAAAAACCTATGGCATGTATCTACTTTGTATTTCCTATTCATGGCCATGACCAGTTTTATTCTATATTTCCACATGGATCTGCAGTGTAATTCAAATTGGAATCCATGTGTACAAATTCATTATGGATTGTAATAGTCTCATGAGAAACTAGTTCATCCAATTGGGTCTCCATTATGCCACTGATGGGAATTATAATGTATTTTGTCCATCGCAGATACTCCTATGACCTCACACATTAGGGGGCATATGTTATAGAAATTTTTTGTTCACCCCATGAAACTTTATCAAAAGGCCTTTTTCATTTCCCTATGCACACTTGAAGTCCCCTTTTTCACTTCCCGGAGCTAAACATCATATTTTTCCATATATACGTGCCCTATCGGTTATACAGCATGCGTATACACAAGTTGCACCATTACAACCCGCGTACATCAGTTTTTGTGCCCAAAAATTAAAAATGGTGTCAGGTTTCCATGTCACTTCACGAGATCCACGATCCTTGACATTCCATATATTAGAAATGTTCTGACTTGGCCCTTCAATTCCATTTGAAGGCTATAAATGGGCCATATCCAAACTATGGAAAGAGAGAGAATTCAACTTTTGAGAGAAAATTTACTCTAGATAAATTATTCACTTCATATTGAGTCTTCGTCCCTTTTTCCTTTGAAGTCTAAACACATTCTTCATTCCCCAAGCTCTTCCCTCTTTGATGGAGAACCACATTGTCTCTCTTATATGAGATTGCCTTTGGTGGAGGATTGAAGTGGTGGAGGCCCAGCTGGAAGGGACTTAGTTTCTAGTTCTGAGATGTGTTGAAACAGAAGTTTGTCATTCATACACTTATGTTGTTTATATTTTAATAGAAATACTCTTTTCTCTTCCAATTAATATCTTGCAAATATTTGAATTGTTATTCATTTTTTATGAATGTTGATGGATTATGTTATTATATGTGCTAACAATATATATTATCACCATATGCTTATGTATCTTTGTTGTGGAGGACAAGTTGCGGGTATAAATCTTTGAGTCAAGTGCTCAACAGTGGTCTTCTTCGAACATCCAGACGAGGTAGGCTCTTTATCTTGTCTTATTAGCATTTTCTTCTATATAGCATACTTGGGATTAGACTTGATTTATGCAGTCATTTCTGTTTGTTTTGGTTTACCCCTTGCCATAGAGTGATTTCCCTTGTCACATTCTCCCATAACTTCCCAATTTTTCTTTGGCAGAACATTGACTTCAGATCCTAAGTCTAATATGATATCCCCCGTATTGAAATCACCTATGTTAGCATTCAATATGAATTCCCTATCGGTTCTTCTCGTCTTTCAGACCTGGTTTACCCTTTTTACTCCCTCTTCCCTAGGATTACACTTTTATAAAATATTCTACAGTACTTGTAAGGAATTTTTATCACTCAATAATTTGACACAAGCTCCCAAAACATTTCTTAGGTTACTTAATTGTGCTAAAGATTGCTCCTGATTTGTTTGATCAAATATTAAGGGCATGTCATAGACTGGTATCTCATCTATTCGCTTTGTTCCTGAAGTGGACACAATATTATCCTTCAGGATCTCTTGTCTAGCTTTTTTGAATATATATTTTTCCTTACACGCATCAAACTTCTCCTCTGGCGTTGTATTCTTCCTGGCCCACTAGTACTCGTCCTGATCCTTCTTGGTTGCATCTTCTCCTGTCCTTGTGCCACCTCTATTCACTATATTAATATTCTTCACGTCTTCTTCTCTTTTTTCCACCCCGATCCATTGTACATTCTGATTAGTATGGCTCCTCTTGTCATGTATTTTTATCAAAAATGTTGGACAGTCCTTTGTTTCATGGTCTTTTGCGCAACAGTACATACATGTCGCGGGTGATTGTGGGTAATATCTTGCATAGTGCCCTGGTTTCTGACAATTATGACACACTATTGTTCCTTGATCTCCTCCAAAACATATTCCTCCATGGAACCCTCCCCTGAGGCCTCCTTTGTTTCCCTGATTGTCTTCATGTGGCATGTTATACTGAGGTCCTTGCTTATACTGCAATTGTTGGTTATTATACTATTTTCGTGGTGCGCACGTTGTGTAGGGTTATACTCTTGTTTCCCTTGAAACTGTTGCGCATTATATAGTGGTTTTGATGCAAATTGTTGTGCGGGATTGTACTATGGTTGTTGCCCAATGTTATACTACAGTTTCTGTGCAGATTGTCCTATTACATTTTCATCATGCACCCTGCATGTATTTGCAATATTTTCTTTCATCATCTCCAAGGTTCTACAGTCATTGTATTCATGTCTAACTGACTTAAAAAATTTGTAATATGTTCTTTTTGGAACTGTCTAATATTTCTTCATCAAGGGGAAATGATAGGGATCATGCCCATGTGTTTTGAAAATCTCACACCACGATCCTCCTAGGGCCAAAGGGTTTGGCATACCTATTCCAATATACTGTGAAAATAATGGACACTCATTCTTATGATGACCTTCTTTCCTGCACATTGTACACCATAGATCTTCTCTTTTCTCCTTTCCTTTGTTCTGATTTAACTGAAATGTTAAGTTCTTCAAATCTTTCTTCAACTCTTCCATAGCTGGATTTGTATGCTTGTATTGGTTTTCCTCTAACTTTAAGTCTTCCTGCAGGGCCTCACCCTCACTTTGAAATTTATGTTTTCTCAAAGGATACTTCAAGTGTGGAAGCAAATAATTAACAAACAAATTCCTATGTTTTCTATCAGTAATAATGTATTTTAACTTACCTTTTAACCTCTTGAATTTGTGGTCCACTTCCCAGACTAATTCTCCTAGTTTCTTCTTTATCTCTATCATTTTGTTCATAAAATCATCTTTTGAACTTGGCTTCTGGAATTCATTTATTAACTTCCAGTTCACATCTTCTACAATTGTAGTGTTCCTATTAGCTTATTTGTTGAGAGACCCATGTACAATATAATGTGTGGTATCGAAAAGTGATTGCTAATGGCGCAACCTTTGCATCTTCATATGTAATCTTATTTGATGCCCATATCTTCTCACAGATGAAAATATGTTTTTTGGGTCATCTGACCCATCCCCTCATAACTATGGTAACCTGATGGTTGGATCTTGTCCTGCCATTATGAAATTGTTTGAACTACCACCTTCGCGCGGTGTAGAAACTTGACTACTACTTGTTGAAATTGCACTTCTGCTATTGGACCCACATCCTGAATTTGTTTTTCTACCACTAATCACTTGTTGGTTATATTCTTTTTCTTCTTCAGTTGTGTTAGTCGCACATGGGATTATGGGTTCCACACTAATTTGGATCTGGAATGGAGAGACTTCTTTTGTGCCAGACCCATGACCTCTGGTTTTTCTCTCATATGTAGTGTGCAAGATATCCTCAATCTCTCCCATGGCACGAAGATCCTCTACTTATTACTCATCATTTTCCAAGCCCTCTCGCTCTGCTACAACCCTCTTCTTATTATTGACCCTAGAATGGTAGGGTCATTTTCTACGTGTCACACCTACATTTATTATGATTTTTCTGGTATGTTCATCGTCCATCATGATGGGGTCCATTTCCTCCATCTTTCGGCTACTCTTAAGAGCCTTCTCCATATCTCATATATTCCTTAGTGTTGCCCCTAACTCGCCCATGCACGCAAAGTGATCTAGTTTTTTTATTCCATGGTCATCACATTGTTATCATGTAATAAGATCTTGATCGATGTGTAGAGTGATGTGATGTACCTCCCTCTGGGTCCCCTTAAGAAATCCTACTCTATAATAGTGTATGAATTTGTTTTATCTACTGCAAACTTAGTGATAAACCCTGCAGTAATATTGTCTAACCAAAAATCCATTGAGCGCATGAATTTATTATTAACTCTTTCTAACCATGCGATATTTTCAGCAGTCCACACTACTGGCCTAATCTGATTAGTCATATGGGTATCCTTCAACCTTAACAACCATTCCTATAATAACTATGGAAATAAAAAAAAATATGCTTCATGCAGATCAGTAAATGCATACCTCTGTAAGTATTGGCGTGGTGTATACCTGGAACCCTTATTGTCTTTATGTGAAAACTCCAAATTATTTGTCTCTAACCATATTTCAATCTCCTGCTTAGTAGGATTACATGGCCTGAACATCTCTTTCTACCACTGAATCTTTTTTACCAAAAAACTTCTTGGATGTGCTTCTAAGTTCTAGCCGACAATGAAACCATTTTTTGGACTTATGGGTTTCCTTGGGTTCTACCTTAGTTCTCCAATAAAACCCTTAACACCATCGACCCTTCTTGTAAACCAGAAGGATACACCATGCATAGAGTGCACAACGTTGTCCCACCTAAGATGGTTTATGGGGGACTGTAGGACACAAATGTCTACAATCATGGAGGGTATTAGGGGATGTTATTTCTTACTTCTTTGTGTTTCTACTTAACCATGCATTCTATTCTCCTAGTCATTATATTCATTTATCTATTCCTTCATTCAATTGCATGTTTAATCTAGTGAATGTTATAAGTAAATCATACATTCATCTAACTAACCATTCAATTATAACTACAAAAATAACACATCAAAACACAACACACATATGCTTTTACCGTGGTTCACCCACCCTGGGGATACATCCACAAAGATCTTTTGCTTTTTTATTCTTATTCATCAAAAATCATAGCATGCATTACATCAGAGTAACGAGTAGTGAGGTGGGCTAGGATCGTAGCAAGATCCATAGCTTGCGACTTGACCCTCGGCTACTTCGAACTCATCCAATATCTACAGCTCTCAATAAAGACTCCAACTTACAAAGACTCCAAAAAGGTTCTCCAAAATAGACTCGTCGCACTACTCTCTAACGACTCGACCATAGAAAATTCTTTGATCATGATAATCTTATCCTAATCTACCTCATACCCCTTATTTATATTAAAAAAATGGGTTAGAAACCCTTACAATCCATCCCAAAATGCTAACCCTAACTTAGGCTAGGTTTGTCCACTTTTGCGTCGGATTTTGGCAAATCCTATCGCATGCATTGATTTTCCTCAAAACTTGGTGCTCGCTTCTCCTTGCTCCCAGTTTCCTCGTTCGCTATGTTGTCTTCACCTTTTTGCCCAAAATTGACTTCTTTACCCAAAATAGGTTTGCGCCAAAAAATAAGTTGGCACATTGAGAAGTAAAATAACCAAGCTCAGTAAGACGTTCAAGAGATAAAAACATTCACATCGTCAGTTCAATATAAGACCTCCAAGTTTCCAAAAAGGAAGAATGAATAAAAGACAAAGACTTATGCAGCAGTCACTAAAAGTTCGATGAAGAAGGAAAAATGAAAATCCTTGAAGAAAAACATTACAGAAGTGCAAAAGAATCAAGAAGAAGACTACAGAAGAAGATCCTCCACGTTCAAGCCACAAAGAAACCTCAATCATGATCATGATCAGCCAAGGTAGAAATTCAAAATGACTACACCACAAAGAATATCATTCACTCCCAGGTATGTAAATTTATTCTATGGTCATTTTTTATTGTACTTACTTTGGACATAAGGTTGCAGATTGCAGGGCCTATGAAAGAAATGTTTAGACAAGAAAATATTATGTGGCCCCACATGACATTGAATGTTGCAATTTCCATAACTATGGACACATAGCTTGTTATTGTAGAAACATGATGCATATTTATTTGAGAAAGAACATCGATATCAGATATAGGAAGGGTTTGAAAAGAAAACAAGAACATGCAAAGGAATATCAAATGAATGAAGGACACCCAGAAGTCATACTCTCGRGATTGGAAATAGAACAAGATGAAGAMAAATCTAAAGGTAAACAAGCATATGTCARATATAGGAAGGTTTGGAGAAGAAATGAAAAAAAAGAAGAATAGGTGAATAAAGACCAGGTCCCAGAGATCACAGAATTTGCAGTAGTACGAGAAAGAAAACAAGAGCAAGTGAATAAAGAATAGGTTCAAGAGATTGTAATTTCGGGAATTGTAGTGCAAGATCAATCCACGGGAATAAAGGAAGAAGTCATAATTCAAAAATATGATGAGTCTATAGATGAAGAAGAAGATTACTCCACATTAGAGCAGGTATTTATCTGAGCCATCTGTCTTGGATACTCCTAGTAAATATGTATGTTGAACAAGGGGATTCCATGCAGTAGACACTACAAATAACATAACCATATTTCGAGTAGTATGAAGTGTTTGTAGAGACAGATTCAAAGCAATCAAATAACAAAAGTACAGAATGACAGATTGATCGATTGAGAAAGCAGTGTTCCCACACAAGTATCAGTTGGCAGTTTCACAAGAATAATTTTATGATTGTAGTTAGGTTGTGATATCTTTAGTACATGTTGTTATATACATACAAAGTTTGGATTTCAGTGGACACATTTGATATATGATGATCAGTTATAGAATATTCATAGGATTCTTCAGAAGACAAATATGGATTTGTGAGATACTTAGCAAGTACAGGAAACATGGGTCGGATGCATAGAAACATATTTACAATTGGAATTAGTGGAATCAATTGGAATCAATTGGTCACATAAAGGAAATTAGTGAAAATAACAGCAGAACATGGAAAGAGAAATCGTCAGCAAAAGCTATATCATCAGAAGAAAAATATTTAACAATATGGTCAAGTGAACATGAAAAGTAAATGAAAAAATCAAATTTTGAATGATATATATATATATATATATATATAAGTTAAATTCAAGAGGAAACACCAATGGACAATAAGCAGTACTGGGAGAGAGAAAAGGAAACATGTACAGGTATCCCTACATCGATCTACACAACATCGTGTAGAGAATTCAAGTCATGAGAGAGAGATATTTTGAAAGGAATATTAGTAGCATACAAACAAGGAGACATACTCACAGGAGGAGCTATTATTTTACCCATGATTGATTACAACAGGAGGAGACATATAGAAAAGGGGAGTTAATCTTTGTTCAAAGATGAAGAGAAAGAATAGAGGCATGAATACAGGGGGAGAATACCTAAGAAGAGATACCCTTTTCCATTGATGTCAAAGGGGGGGAGATAGAAACATTTATGAGGAGAAACGATCACAAGGGGAGCATGAGCATGAGTGTTTCCTTGTCTAAGTGTTTCAATCAATGCCAAAGGGGGGTATTGTGGGATAGTTGGTTTGGACAATTGGTTTTCATTGATGTCAACCCTTGGAGAGTGATATTGGAGATTGATGTCAACCCTTGGAGAAGTTTAGAATCCATAGATATGTGGACAAGATCATTGGACAGTTGATTACATTTGTATGATCGAGATTGATGGTAAGTTAGTTGGGTACATTTGATGTAGTCTACATGTATCCCCAAAGGTGTGTTTATGGTACCCAAAGTTGAATGAGGCTTATGGACATGAAGGATAGTGAAATTTCATGTACTACTATCATAGATGGATAGTACCCATCATGTCGTTTATGGTGATATGTGGAACACCATGTGGTTATTCACAGTTAGGGAGATATGGCCTTGTAAATTTGGAAGCCTTGAACAGTGGACAAGAAGACCCTACTTGGTTACAAGTCTTGGTGAAAGGGTAAAGTGGTTGTAACAAGAAACCCCTAAAATAAGGAAAGAGGTTACCTAGCACAAGTATAAATACACCTCAAAAAGTCTCTCATTTGAACACACACACTTACATTGAATATCTATCTCATGAATGGTATGGCATATTTTTTGGTAAATCCATTAGTGAATATGAGGTTGAATTTGGCAACATTTTTATGAGGCAGTGAAAGATTCTGAAAGGCCAAAAATTTTGGATTTGCATAAAAATAGAAACCCTAGTTTTATGAGGTTGTACGCAGGCTGCAAGAGGATAGGTCATGTACATACGCAGGATGCAACAAGACAGGTCTCATACATACATAGGTTGCAGGAGGACAGGTCACGTACCTAAGGTAAAACTTTGAAAAAGGATGTATGAATGAGTTGCAACAAGGTTTTATGGTACAACACCGTTGACAAAGGATCTGAGATGGTAATCTTTAGGTTTTCATGAGTAAAGGTATGTTGTTTATGTATTTGTTTGAGGCTTGTATCTTGGATGGTATGGAACATGCTTAAGGAATGTCTTGGAGGCCCTTGATGGTACATGATGGCATATGGTTGAGGTGATATTATTACATGCTTGAGACACACTCTTGATACTTGGTATATGGTTGTTATGGTTCATTTTCAGAGGCACATCTTTGTGATATTGGCGTATTCTTGAGGCTTATATTTATGATATTGTGATATGGTATATGGTTGAGACACTCATTATGGTTCATGGTTTATACATGGTATGGTACAATATTGGTATATGGTATGGTGTTGATGTACATGGTTGATATAGATGGTTGATGTACATAGTTGTTGTACATGGTTGATATACATAGTTGATATGCATGGCTGGCACATGGTATCATACATGATATGGTATATGGTTTATGGTACATGGTATGGTACAAGTGTTGATGTACATTGTTGAGGTACATGGTTAATGCACAGTTTGGTATAGGTTGAGGTGCATGGTTGATGCACAATTTGGTACATATGTTGGTGCATGGTTGATGCACTTGTTATGGTATAGGTTGTGGTACATGATTGATGCTTGGTATGTTATAGGTTGATGGTTGGTTACTTATTTTGGTACATGGTTGAGACACATACCCTATGATGGTATGTTGGTGATATTAGTACATGATTGTTAGTGGTATGTGTTGGTGATGTTGGACATCTAGTTGAGAGGTGTCCTTAGTATATGATCCATGTGAGAGGATCTGGTTGAGTATCTGTGACAATGATAGGTTGGACATGTTGATCAGTGACGGGTTGGATATAGTGATAGTTTGGATACAATGACAGGATGACAAGTTACAGGTTGATGTGACTGCGACAGTGCCAGTGCCAGTGAAAGTGGAAGTGCCAATGACAATTATATTGGCAGTGGCAGTGAAAGTGACAGTGATAGTGACAATGGAAGTGATAGTGACATAGTTTGTTTCAGTGATAGTGGCAGAGTCTGTGACAGTTGGTATACAATTATATTCCAGGGAAGCATGATGGGGCAAGGAAAGGGGGTTGTATCCTCCTTCTGGTTGGAGCCAGAGAATCAAGGATTGGAAGCTTCCTTTAGGTTGGAGCCTAAGAACTAGGTGGTTGTAGCCCCCTTTTGGTTGGAGCTGGAGAACCCAGGGAATTGTAGCCTCCTTCTGGTTGGAGCCATAGGATTTAAAGATTTGTAGTTTCCTTCAAGTTGGAGCCTGTAAATATGGGTTTGTATCTTCCTTCTAGTTGCAGCTGGAGAATTTGGAAGTTGATGCTTCCTATGAATGAATTCTTGATATATATAAGAAATCATTATGTAGTTTTCTCCCATTTGGGTTTCCACGTAAATGTTGATGTACTATGTTCTTGATGTAATGTTGATGTGATGTTTCTTATGTTTACATGCTTTATATATATATATATATATATAGGATGCTTTCATAGGTGATACATTGATGATATATTGTTGAACATTGTTTTTAAAATGAAAGAATATTTATTGTGGTTAAAAGTGGTATAAAGTGCGCATACTAATTCACCCACCCCCACCTCCCTCTCTCAGTATTCTAGCATTTGGAATCAGTGCTCATCCATTTTTTTTAAAACCTTGGACCCCTTATTTTGATGCAAGAATAGAAAGGTTGGAGATTATGCCAATTTGGGTAAAAATGCCTAAGCTACATCTAAAGATTTGGTCCTATGAAGTCTTTAGGGATATCAAAAATGAATTAGGTACTTTTTATGAATTTGGCATGGGGTTTGAAGTCATAGGTTTGATGATGGTAGAAAATATTCTTGTGGGGATTGATATGTGTGATGGGTTAGATNTGGAAGTTGATGCTTCCTATGAATGAATTCTTGATATATATAAGAAATCATTATGTAGTTTTCTCCCATTTGGGTTTCCACGTAAATGTTGATGTACTATGTTCTTGATGTAATGTTGATGTGATGTTTCTTATGTTTACATGATTTATATATATATATATAGGATGCTTTCATAGGTGATACATTGATGATATATTGTTGAACATTGTTTTTAAAATGAAAGAATATTTATTGTGGTTAAAAGTGGTATAAAGTGCGCATACTAATTCACCCACCCCCACC
>SNQJ01S0064076.1:20243-55226 GCA_010110895.2 Picea sitchensis | reverse complement strand
ATGTTCCACTTCAAGATCAAAAGTAGCTACAATAGATAAAATAAATATAATAGAAGTTAACTTAGAAATAGGAGAAAAAATCTCACCAAAGTCAATTCCCTCTACCTGGGAATAACCTTTTTCTACTAGCCTAGGTTTGTATTTCTCCACTTTTCCTTCTGCACTAAACTTCTTCTTAAACAACCATTTGCTACCAACATATTTTCTTCCAGCTGGAAACTCAACTATATCCCATGCCTTATTCTTATCCAAGGCATCCATTTCTTCAACCATGGCCTTCTTCCATAGTTTACTATCCTCTGAATCCATTGCTTCCTTGACAGTTTTGGGATCATCATCAGTAATAGATAAAGAAAAATTGGAACGAAAATCAGGTGGACTATACCTTTCTAGTTGTCATGTTTCTCTCACTGATCTCCTCAATACAGGGGTATGAGGTTCTTCTTATTCTTTTGTTTCTTCATCTTCTTCAGATGATTCATATTTTGCATCATCCAACTCTAGCTCTATTTTCTCAGGTTCTTCTGGCCTTGGTAGGAATTATTTTTTGGAAACATCTTTACCTCTCTGAAAACAACATCTCGACTGTAAACAATCTTCTTGGTTTCTAGTTTCCAAATCTTATAACCTTTCAAACGATCTTTATAACCAATAAAGATACACTTTTCAACCTTTTTATCTAGCTTACTCCTATTTTCCTTTGAAACATGTACATAAGCATCAAAACCAAACACTCTAAGATGTCGAAGAGAGGGTTTCTTTCTAGTACATACCTCATGTGAATTTTTATCATCCAACGCTGATGAGGGTGATCGATTGACTAGGTAACATGTTGTACCCACTTCCTCTGCCTAGAATTCCTACCCTAACTCGGCACCATTGAGCATGCTCCTTGATTTTTCCATCAGTGTTTTGTTCATCCTTTCTACAAATTCATTCTGTTGAGGAGTGTATGGAGTAGTCTTCTGCCTTTGTATACCACACTTACAAAATTCTTTGAATTCATTTCCACAGAATTCTCCACCATTATCTATTCTCAATACCTTTATTTTCTTCTCTGTCTAATTTTCTACCAGAGCCTTAAACTCTTTAAATTTATCAAATACCTCAGATTTATTTCTAAGAAAATAAATCCATCTGTTCCTTGAGAAATAATCTATGAATGAAACATAATACACAGACTTACCTAGTGTTGGAATAGGCATAGGTCCAAACACATCACTGTGTATCAACTCTAATATCCCCTTTTCTCTTGTAGCACCAGACGGGAATATTACTCGATTCTGTTTACCATATATGCAATGTTCACAGAAATCAAAATCCAGAGTGAAATTAGCCATTCCTTCAATCATACCTTTATCGTGTAGTGCTCGAAGGCCCTTTTCTCCAATATGCCCCAATCTTTGATGCCACGACATGGTCTTCTTTTCTGGGACAATATTGATCTCGTCTCCATTTCTCTTCTTAGGGACAACAAAATTGTTGCACCCATTAGTATAAGTGCTTCCCAACAACTTGTACAGAGTTCCACACCGAAATCCCCTCATCAACACCATTGCTCCTCGTACCACCTTGCAAGTGTTCTTTCCAAATACAGTATTCACTCCTTCATTATCCAACTTTCTTATATATATTAGGATCCTAGATAGTTTGGTAATGTGAAGAACCCCAAGGAGTGTTCTAATCCTTCCATATTTTAGAAACGACTTAAACCTTCCACATCCCATGATTTTTTATGTCGAGTCATCTCCTAGGAATACATCACCGCCATAATATTTTTCATATTCAGAGAACCACTCCCTGTGAGGAGTCATGTGGTGTGATGCACCTGAGTCGATAAACCATACATCATGGTATGCATATGTACCTGTAGATGCCAGGTAACCATCACCTCCTTCTTCAATGGAGGTTTTCGTCTCTATGGAAGAGGTACTATCAGATCCCTTTGGTTTTTCAACCTTCTTAGACTTGCAATCTTTCTTATAATGCCCTGTTTTACCACACTTCCAACATTTCCTCAAATATTTTATTGGAGACTTAGATCTACCTGTAGATTTATATCTCCCTCTCGAACACTTACCAGGATTCCTGTCTTGGGTATGACCTATTACAAATAAATCATCTGTGCTATGACCATCCATGATTTTCTACCTCATCTCTTCAGATAACAAGGATGCAACTACATCCTCATACTTCAATGTAGATTGAGTGGTACTACCTATTTCTACAACAAGATTATCCCAAGAGTCTGGAAAAGAACATAACAAAGTAATACACTCATCGTCTCCTGCAATCGTAATATTAATAGAGACAAGTTGACTTACCAAAGTATTAAATCCATTTAGATGTTATGTCATAGAATCTCTATCTTCCATCCTAAGATCATACAACTTCTTTCGAAGATACAACTTGTTTACCAGGGACTTTGATTGATACAAATTCCCCAACTTATCCCATAGTTCCTTGGTTGTAGATTCTCTTGAGACATTCAACAACAACGAATCTGCCAAGAAGAGTTGAATAGTACTCGTTTCTCTTATGTCCAACTTCTCCCATTATTCCTTTGAAATACTAGTAGGTGGTGTACTGGTAGTTTGTGTACTGGTAGGTTGTGTACTAGTAGGTTGTGTACCAGTATCCTGTGTGCTAGTAGACGGTGTACTAGTAGGTTGTGTACTAGGATCCACAATGATCCATTGTTCTTTGTCTACAAGAAGGTCCTCCATATTCAGCTTCCATAGCTCAAAGTTTTTACCATTGAACTTCTCTATCTCGATTCTAGATGAGCTTGTCATTCCTCTTTCTGCACTCAAATCACCACTACAAAAGCTCCCACTAAACCCAGGTTTATCACAGACCCAAGATAAACTTTATCTATCAAGACTGAGCCAAACCCTCAACAAAAAAGGCGTCCCTCTGAAACCAAAAATGAGCTCTGATACCACATGTAAGTTTTAAACCTGTGAATTAAAGCAATGCATATAAATTCTTAAGCAAAACATAATTTAATCAATGGCTCATACACAGAGCACACAAAGATTTTATACCGGAAACCCTCAACGGGGAAAACCTTTCTTATATTCATTATATCAAATTTCACCATTCATCATACAATATATACAATGTTTTTAGGTATTCCGTAGATACCAAATCCCTAATCCCTTAATCCGAGATTAATTTATAAAATCACTAAAAATAGAAAAAAACACCTAAACAAAAATTTTGGGGCGCTGCGCGTAACAAGGGGGGGGCATACCTGCCCCCCCCTGAGACCCCACTTTGAATTCACCCAACGCACATGACACAAGGAGAACTGCTAGAGGGATCATTAGATGCATTTGTCGAATCTGACGTGCCCACACACACACATGCAAAGAATATAACACATACCCAACAAAGGGCCAATAGGCCACCAACACTCACCTGTGACTCGTCCCGAGTCACTATGATCTGGGTAGTTCTTCTTCGAAATCCTCAATCTTGGCTCAAGATACTTCGACTTTTTGTTATGTCATGGCCTCTTGTGCAACGAACTCTTGGATGACTACCTCGTTCACAGTCCCCTTCTGGTGCTATTCAGCTGCAATAACAACCTACTCCAGTTATGCTCCTTGGCCTTCTACCTCTGTGAATAATCTGTAGGACTTATATTGTACAAGTTGGAGTCTTTGAGTTACTTCCATAAATCTACTTTGTATAGTGTGGATCTTTTTTTGGGCAGTGCATTTCTCTTGGGAGCACTTCATTCTTTCCACAACTGACAAAGGCTTCAATTGCACCTATATTATTTCGGCTTGATACTTCACCTCTTGGAGCTATGAATCCATTTCCTTTAGTTTTGGATTCTTTGTGAGTTTCTCGTATATTTGGGTACTACAATCAATAATTTTCTTACATTCCATAGTAAGGGATTTTATTCTCTCAATTGCGCTTTGAGCAGTTGCTGCTCTTTGGTCCCTTACATCCTATGGGGTATTGGGCACTGCATGGAGCTCTAAGTTTGCTATGTGTTGTTGTAACTACTAGATAGCTTCTATGATCTGTTCCACTTGCTGTGTGACTCAATATTATGCCTTTATTTTGATGAATATCACAGAGCAAAGTCCTCTGCTGACCACTTCTTTTACTTCAATTTTCTCTGCGAGCAACTGTTCTTTTCTGTGTTGCATCTGTGTGTTTTCTTCATCAAAATTCACTTGGAGATCAATATTTTCCTATTCTCCAGCTCGGATTTGTTTGACAAGTACTCCTTGTAATTTCATCAAAGCCTGGGTGTCTTGGTCATTTGCTTCCTATGCTCGTCGGAGGCGAGATTTGATTGTATCAGCGAGTCGGTGGAGTTGGGTTGGCGCATATCCCGACGCAGTGGAGACTGTGCAATTGGACTAAAGGGCCTTTTGTACCCATAAGATTTCGAATTCAATCCTATCATACATTTTTTCCTTCTTGTCCACTTGTTTCATTGGTATTTCTAGCGAGGCATTGTTCATGGCTGCTATGATGAAGTCAAAATTGTCAGAGGTGAGGATGGTCTGTATCTTGGTCATGGTAGCTTTTGACTTCTTCCTAGAAGAAGGTTTCAGGGGGGGAACCTTCCTCTTATTCAAGGGGTCCTCCTCATCTCTGGGTGGTGTTACTTCATTGGGCCTTTGTTTAGCTTCGACTTTGTCACCACCCCCTCAGTCAAGTGACATGGAAGCAATCTTCCTGAGGTGCTACTTAATTTTTGGACCTCCTCAATCTTCTTCTACCTAGGTGTATTCTGTTCTTTATGGGTGTCCTCTGGGCTATCATTATCAGATATATCTATGTGGTTGGTAGGGATAAGGAGGTCAACAGACCATTCCTTAGTGATTTCCTCCAGGTCTTCTTCTGTAAGCTTATAGTATGTCTGGAGTTTCTCTTTATGTTCATATGCATATGTTGTAATATAAGTGAAGTGTCGATCTGCGTTGAACTTTATCAGTGGTCAAAACCTTTGTAATGTGTTTGGAGGCATGTGAGGCTCGACTTCGATGGCTCACTTCAGCTGAAGGTAGTATGTATGAAACACGACATTCGACTACCACTGTTTGTTCATATTTGTTGAATACCACAAGGTAGCAAACTTTGTGGCAAGCAGTTCGAATGGCTCTATGTCTAGGAAGGTTTCTCCTTCCGGAATCTCCCTGGAAACAAATGCAATGAGGACCAGGAGACAGTTGAAATGGAATTTGTATCCCTGGTCATGGACTTCTCAACAATCAAGTTCCAACTAGTTAACTAGGTACTTCGCCCAATTTATCTGTAGGCCTTCCGCGCACTTCCCTACGAGGTCAACAACAAAGCCGATGACCTGCATAGGTTAGTTATTTCTTAATAACTTCCCAACTATCAGTTGACATGTGATGCACACTGCACTACTCTGAATGGAAGCTACCTTGTAGCCTCTTGTTCCCTTCTCAACATCACCATAGGTGTCCTTTATCTTCTGTGCAAGTTCACGATCTACGATCTTTCCTGGATAAAAGTCCCGTGGGTCAAGTCCTAGCATACTCAAGCCTTTGATCCTGTGGATCAATGTTAGGTCAAATATAATGTGGCAGTCGAGCCATAAGTAGATTTTATGGTAACATGACAGTAGCATCTTGACACAGGAATTGAATTCTTGGTGACTTCCGAAGTGTGGGATTTTCATGACGTTTAGCAGGGTGGAATGTGCAAGGTTCATTTTCCACGACTGGGGAACGATATTTGAATTCTTTCCTTAGTTTTGGTTAGGTACTTGTATGGGGTGATCATGCCATATATCTTGTGATCTCTGAGGTTGAAGTCTCTAAAATTTAGTGTTGTGATCTTGCCCTGGTCTGTTCGAACTACGCATATCCCCTTTGGGAGGTACGTATTAATTATGGTGTACTAGAAATCACGTGGTACGCTATCACGATTTACCACGCCAACCAGAGGCATGATGTAATTAGGAAATATGGTTGGAATCAATTTTTCATCTATGAGATTGTCTTTATGCTTGGTTATTGTTTTTGTTGATGGCCGGGATGATCCTTCTTCACGAGTAGTCGATGGAGAAGCTTGCACCATTCTTGTCGATGAATCTTGTACACCTACAGACATCAACATGAATCTTTCAGTCATGAGGTCGATTAGAGCTTCTTCAACATCTTTCTCTGCAGTGCTGAACTCGACTAACATACGTGCTTGGGATTGAAAATCTCGGTTTCGAGGAATAACTTAGACATGAAAATACGATA
Source organism: Picea sitchensis (assembly GCA_010110895.2). NCBI lineage: Eukaryota > Viridiplantae > Streptophyta > Pinopsida > Pinales > Pinaceae > Picea > Picea sitchensis. The sequence continues at coordinate 48,978 of SNQJ01S0064076.1, read as the reverse complement.
GAGGGAAATAGTGCAATGAGCATTGTGTAAAATCAGCGAGTTTGTGGGCTCAGATTCATGGTTAGAAAAACTTGGCAACGAATCTCTTGCAACGGGTGGCAATGGGAAAGAAGCCTTCATTAACTCTGTTATTTTAGTTACGATGTGATCCAATGGTCTGGTGGTGAACCATAAATGTCGTTTGACCCATTTGAAGGGTTAGCCAAACAATTATATTAGTCTGAATGGCTATATTTCTTCGCCATGGAGAAGTGCCATGTGACACTATTTTGTTATCCCAGTGAAGTTCCAATTTTGCAAATTTTTCGTCTACGAGGTTCCTTCTAGAATCTTCTGTAACTTTTCGATCTTATCTCTCTTCTTACTTAGCTTTATATCCTTCTTTTCAGTGAGCTTCATCTTGGTATGCCTTTTTCCATTCTGATTCTTATCATCTTGTGGCATAGCTACTTCACGTTGTTGAGATTCTTTCCTAAGATTCGAGAGTGATGCTTCTTCTTTATCTGTAATAGGTACTTCAATGTTCTGTGGGTGTTCTAGTGTTCTTGCAAGTTCAACATCTGAGTCTCTGGTGTTAAATAGATTTGATTTGTTCTTCTGTTCTTTAATCAAGTGTGTGATCCTTCTAGTCATAAAATCTTTTAACTCTTGCTTCTTCTTCTTTCCTTTTGGCCTGATATTTTTCAATCCAAGGTTTTCCTAGTAACATGGTAAATGGGGTGTTGTTCTTAATAAATCTAATAATCTCAAAATCTTCCTCTGACAAAGTTCCATTGGAATTCATAGATATCTTGGTGATCTTTCCACATAGGTTTACCAGCTTTCCTCTAAATAGCCATATTCCTTCCAATGAAGGAGTCATGGCAGTCTTCCCTAAAATTTCCCAAGTTCTTTCTATCATGATATTCACCTTTGTTTCCTCATATAGAACAAATTCAATGTTGAAGTCTCCTATTCTTTCTTCAAGGCATTCTTTTTCTTTGAATATCTATGATAAGATGACACGTCGATGGTCATTCAGGGTTTCTCTTATCTGTTGCAATACTTTCTCTGATTCTTTCTAGGGTTCTTCCATTTTTGGATCTACCTCACGGTTTTCTTGTCTCATGTTCATTCCTTCAAGCTTAGTAATCATTCTAGGGAAATCCAATACTTCATGGTCCATATCTTTGCAGCAGAGACAACTAGGTCTTCTCCCAGGGCATTCCTTAGCAAGATGTCATGGTTATCGACAACTATAACATAGAGTTAATCATTTCTTTCTTTTAAATGATCCCCAACTCTTTCTATACTGCATGCTAGGATCATAGTAGCTAACCTGAAAACATTTCTTTCTAGGATCCTGCATACACTTGTTAGTCCAAACATTCTTTCTATGCATAGGTATAATATATATTTCACTATTCTTATCATATCTACGCATATCAAACCTTCTTTCATCTATTAGTGCCCTAGTTTTCAAGCTAGGACATAATCTATCAACGATACTTAGATCCATACTTTTGAAACAAAAATTTCCACTTATCTTACTTCAACAGAGCACAAAAACTCCAGATCTAGAAATTTTCACCATTATTACATTTCTTAGAGCACAAAGCTTGCAAATCTTACCTTTTTGTGAAAAAATTCTCACTTTTACCTTCCTCAAAGCACAAAGTATCCAAATCTTACATTTTTTTTTCTTCGGATCTGTCCTCTTTTATTCAGGTCTGACCTCTTTTCATCAGATCTGACCTCTTTTCTTCATCACAGAGCTTTATAACTCAAGTAGAATACTGCACACTAGAGTGACAGATCTATGCATAGAGCTTCCATAGTTTCAGTTCAGGTCTTTGCACAAAGCTTCGTCTTCCTTAGTTCCTAGTAATCACAGTTTCAGGTCTCAGCAACAGATTTGTTGTCACAGGGGCAAACCCAGGGTTCAATGCTACAACAACGCACCAAAAAAACCCTAACTACTGGCCCTTTCAGCAACACCTGTGAAGCAGATGAAGTCTCACTTGAGGTAGAGGCAGGGGTAGTTGCAAGACTCAGGTGTCCGCAACCTTAGCTGGGACATAGACCTATGATTGTAATACTTAATAGAGAAATTATCACCAACAGTTCATCAATATTTAACCACTATTCTATTGCGCAGATAAAATAGAGCATCACATTGTTCACTCAGATTTGATCTATCTAAGCACTTATCATAAAGAGGTAGATTAAATCTAGCAGATTCAAGCACTAAGCACATTCACATAGGTCACATCTACATCCATATACATCATTATCACAAAGCATAAGTAGATCTATCTATCTATATCAAAGAACTTTAGTAAGTGAATACATAAACATATCAAGAAATCACACAAAGAAGACAACACAACATTTAAGTGGTTCACCCCCACCCTGGGGCTAAGTCCACAAACTCTTCTTCTTTATTAGCTTCTTCAATAGGTTACATGCATAGAGATTCAAAACCTTACTCCGCATAGTACAGGAGATCTACGCAACTTGCTAGAGCCTCCTCCCCGAGTAGATCTAAGTACACAACCTTCCACAACCTCTTAAATGAATTGCACTTAGCTATGCAAGTCTCATGCAGTATGCATAGAGAACTTACAACCTTGATCACACAGATTCAACTTTAGCACTTAGCTATTCCTATCACTTCTCTCATTACATCACTTAGTCTTCTATATATACTTTACAAAATAGGCCTAAACATGGGTAAACCCATGGGCCTATATCCCATACCCGTTACATAATCCCAAATCCCAAAAGGGACCCAAAAAGGGGCCGAGATCCCATGATCTCTTCTTTGTCTTGCGCTCCTCCTTCGAAAGGTTGTCGAAGTCCCAAAATAGGTCAAACTTGAGCAAAGATCTCTCAAAACTTGGTCAAGGGCCAACAACCACCCTACTGAAGTGATTTGAAATATATTTATTACAATGCATTGTCAATTGGTGTACGTAATTTGTTTACGAATAGTCCTAATATATATTGACATATCAAATATGTTCATCATAATTCAAACATTTAATTGATCTAATCTTTGGCAATCTTACAGGGAACTAAAAACGAAAATATTTCCCGAAGAGAATGTGTTTCCATCAACTTGCAAAGAGTTGCATCAATTGTTGGTTGAGTTGGGGATTGAATATAAGAAAATTCATTCATTTTATACAGATATGAATATCAAGACAAGGTAGAATTCCCTGTATGCAAAGAGAAGAGATATCGTACAAATCTACAAGGTTCTACATTTCCAAATAAGGTTTTACTCCACATGTCAGTTAGCCATCAACTTGTAGAGAGGTGCATCAATTGTTGGCTGAGTTGGGGATTGAATATAAGAAAATTAATTCATGTATAAATGATTGCATTTTATACAGATATGAATATCAAGACAAGGTAGAATTCCTTGTATGCAAAGATAAGAGATATCGTACAGATGTACAAGGTCCTACATTTCCAAAGAAGGTTTTATGCCACATGTCATTTCTATCTAGACTTGAACGAATGTTTTGTTGCAAGTCACTAGAACAATTGATGGATTGGCATGCAAATAATAGGAGTAAGTATGGATTCATGTGAATTCCATCTGACTCCAAAGCATTGAAACACATAGAGGAAAAATGGCTAAGAAAATTCAAAGATGAGCCCCGTAGTATCAAGTTTGGTCTTCCAATTGATGGAGTGTGCCCAATTTATTTTATAAGCTCAAACTATAGTGTTTTTCCAATCGAATTGATAGTATACAATATTCCCCCATGGATGAGTGTTAGAAAGGAGCACCTTACGCTAACTCTCATTGTTCCAGGAAAAAATCAAGTTAAAAACATCGATGCTTATCTTGCACCTTTTATTGATGAGATGTAACCGATATGGAAAGGCATAATAATGTATGACATATCAAGTCCTCCATCAAATAGGTCCTTCATGTTGTATGGTGTTCTATGTTGGACTATTCGTCATTTCCCAAGACTTGGTGTTTGTTCCGGTAAGACAAAAGAAATTACGTATTTACACTAATAATTTATTTTCATCCCAACTCTCATAGTCAATTTTATACTATTATTTTGATGTTATTAAAATTACTTATTGAAACACAAGGCTTCAAACAAAGGGTATTTTTCATGTCCAAGATGTGAAGAACAATTTCAAGGGTGGTATTCTAAAGATCTACATAAATTTATTTATGCAAGCAACCGGGTTTTTCTACCACTAGATCATAGGTTTAGAAACCACCATAAGAATCAATTTGATGGAAAAATTGAAAATAGAGGCCCTCCCATAATTATGGGTCCATTTGATTGGCTTAAGAAGTATGAATATGTTGAATTGAAAGCTTGGAAGTATTTTTTTGATGGGGGTGATTCAATTGAAGAACTGGAACAAGTTGTAATTCAGATGCCAAAATGGATGAAAAGGAAATCCATATTTTATGATCTCCTTTACTAGAAGGATATATTAATATCTCACCTATTATATCCTATGCACATCTTCAAAAAAAATTGAGATTCAATATTTCGACATATATTAGGAAAAGATAAGGACACCTTGTCTTCAAGGAGATATATTTCTCTTTCACATACCAAATTAGATAGAAAACATTTGTGGCCAAATAGGAAAAATGAATCATATGCAAAAGCTCCATCGATTTTGAAAAAGAAAGAGATAGACTAACTAAAAAATGTCATACGTTCAATAAGGACACCTATTGGCTATGGGTCATCATTGGTTAAATCTTTTATAGTTGATGGACATATCACATGATTTAAAAAACATGATTTTTATAATTTTATGAAGGTATTATATATCATCATTTATATATTATGATATTCTATTGTGTGAAAAAAATAACTAATGACCTTTCATAAATGTGTTTGACAACATATCATGCCATTGGAAATTAGGGGGGATTCATGTCTTAACATTGACTTGAGGAATTCCATAAGTGAATTGTCAACATTTGCAAGGTATGTGGTATGGAATGTTCATGTGTGAGAGACATAGATATTTTTTATTTCATTTTCATTTTTTCCTAAAGGTTCATACTAATTTACTATTATTATATTAGGTGGGTGACATCCAAGGATATCCACGAATGTGAAGTGCCAAAATGGAAGAAGAAAATTTCAAAAAGTTTATGTGTATTTGAGAAGGATCTCCCTACAAGTTTCATGGACCTACAAGTCCATTTACTTATACACCTAGACAATGACATTGAATTGGCGGTTGTCGTATCAACGAGGTGGATTTTGTTTCTTTGAGAGATATATGAAAACTCTAAAAAGATATGTCTAACAAAAGTCACATCCAGAGGGTTGCATGGTTGAAGGGTATGTGTTAAATGAAGCATTTTTCTTCCTATGTGAATTCCTTGGTAAGTATTTCAAAGATGGGCCACACTTCTGGGATGAAGAACGGGCATCATATATTATTGATGGAGAAAAACTACAATCTAATGGTGTTCAAGTAGAAATTAGTAAGTAAACTAATTTTCATTGTGGTTGCTTTTATTGCAAACATTAATTTAATGTGTAATTTATTTTTCAAATTAACAAAATGGCCTTTGAAGTTTGAAATAAACTTGCTGACATGTAATAGGTGTATATGAAAGTGCTATACTCGACAAGTTCATTATGTACCACATGGAATTTATGAACAAATGGATTGATTTGTGTGATAAAAAAAGAGAAGAAGTGTTAGAAGCAAGGAAACAATTTAAGAGATCAAACCCAAGGAATACCCCATTTCCTATTGATCTACAAGGGGAATGGGGAAAATATTGAACACTACAATGGGTTACTAAACAAATTCAAAATCAAATAGAATATGAGGGTATAGATTCAAACATAACAAAAGATGAAATCAAAATGTATAGAGGATGTGAAAGAAAGGTACAATTGGAATTTTACAAAATGTTGTTTCCTTACTGTTTTGATACTATTAACTATTTTAATAGTCATCATTTTATTTGTTTTAACCGAAATAAATGGTCTTTCACAAACGAGGAAACAACCAACAATGTGGAAATATGGTCGACATTATCATGTAGAATGTGTATATGTAAAGAGACGATTCTTCGATTGTGGCATCATGGTTTACTTCAAGCAATCCAGTCGATCAAGCTCAAAAGATAGGAATATTATTGAAGGAAATCTACAATATGCTGGGAAAATACAAGAAATTATTGAATTGGATTATCGCTCTTTTAAATGTTGTATTTTTAAGTGTAGATTGTATGAAGAATTTGAGAGGAAATAAAGACATGATACCCATAGTGGATTGTTTTCTATAGATTCCACAAGGTTCCTACCAAAGGATAAGGATCCTTATGTTCTACCAATACATTGTGAGCAGGTATTTCTTTAACTCAAACTGCAATAAGTGGTAGTGATCATTAATTTATTAATACATTTTTTATTGTGAATATATACATGTTTTATGAATCAATAAAATTGTTATAACATAAATCTAATATATGTATGTACTCATTTATGTGAAGGTATTTTTCTATGAAGATATTCTGGACCCAAATTTGTTGTTTGTCATACATTATGATCCAAGATTAAGGAATGTATTCGACAATGCATTAGTGGATACTGAGAAAAACAATGATGGTGAACAAAATAAGAGAGATGGATTAGAGAACATTGAATAAATTGAAATACACGATGATGATGAATACGGTTATGTGCAGGAACAAGAAGACAACAATCCCAAGTTAGATGATGTTATGGAAGACAACAATATGGATGGTATACAAAATGATGATCCAAATACATATGGTAACAATATGGATGATCTACAGTCAAATTTCAATGATGATGAAGATGATGCAGGTCAAGATTAGGATGATGATAATATTAACTACTTGAAAGATCATACGAACATTGACAATGATACACTAGATGACATTGTTGCAGACAATGATGTAAATGACCAAGACTTCTAGATTTTAGAATTATTTGTAATCCATGTTTAAAAAATGATGACTCTTATGGCCTAGTCTTTGAAATGGTTCAGTATAATTTGTGTCAATACAAATCACATATTGCAATATCATTAAAGTGTTCAAGATATGGTATGAGTTGTTGGAAGAAAAAAATAGGATTACTTGTGTGTTTCTTCCATCCATTTTATATCAACATATGTTCATGAAGACACAAAAGTTAATGAAATATTAATTAAATATGCAAGTATATCAGAAAGATTTGAATAATCAACTTTGTTAACTTCATTATTTTTATTTTTGTTTGCATTTTGATGTTGGGCAAACCTTTTTAATCATGTTTTGTTAAGAACTAAACATAAAATAATTAAACAAAATAAAAGATTTTAATCACCTAGAATTAGGTGAAAATTTAATAAATTAAAGTTAAATTTTACTTTCTTATTTCATATCAAAATTACTTCAATAATCAATCTCAATTATTTCATTGAGTCTTAATTAAACCCTCCCATACCATCAATGCATTCGCCTATTCTAACCATGTAAAATTTCATTGCATACAGTCACATTTTGAAGAAATTTCAACATTGGCCCCATTCACTACTCATTGTGTCGAGTCAGTTGATGACATTACAAATGAGCGCATTGGAAGAAAATTCATGACATTTCAAGAGAGTTTCGACCAAGATTATGTAGATGGGAATGATGAATGATGAAAATGATCAGACCACATAATGAAGGTTCATGCAAACGTGGAGGATGTCGAAGATTATGTGGGGATGCCAAACATCCTTGAATCTTGAGACCCTAGCATACCATCAAGGAATTTGTCTCATCTAACCATGTCAAATTTTGACCTAAACCCTAACTCCTAAGACATTGAACCTTAAATACTTAAGCCCTAATACCTAAACCCTTAAGCCCTCAACCTTAGTTAATCACTAATCCCTTAACAAAAAATCCATAAATCCCCTAACCCCCAAGCCATTGACCCTTAAAAACTTAAATAATAATCCATAAACCCCTATGCCCTAATCCATTAAACATTAATCCCCTATCCCATAATCCCTAAGCCATTAACCATTAAACTACCTAATCCATAAGCGTAAAATCCCCTATCTCTTTACTCTTAATCCCTTAAACCCTAATCTCTAATTCTCTTAACCCTTAATCCTTGTACCCCCAATCCATAAATCCCATAATCCTCAAAGTCCCTATCCACTTAACCCCCAACACCTCAAATAGTTAACTATTTAGGCTAATATGGATACATCTGGTGCTAAATCTAGTGATACTTATGGTACAATTTTAGTATTGAATGAGGTTCAATATGACCCTTGGCCTTCCGCCTCCCCCCATGAAATTTCTCCTTCCAACTTTTTTATTGTTCCCTTTGTAAGGATGAGTAATAAAGGAAGTGGTTACACTTCGAATTTTTCCTCTAGCATAGGTGGGCCATCGTGGATTTTGGCTATAATACCTCTCACCCACCATAATGACTAGTTTGGACATCGAAACATCTTGGTTTTCCAAGTTTGATCATCTATAATCTTGGGGTTCAAGCCTCCTCTTCAACCATTTGATTGATATTCCTTTCACTACTTCCTTCTGCTATGACAATTGATGTTGTCTTTAATTCTCTATTGTCCTTGGGTGTAGATCACACTGTAAGGATGATGACTGCAACCTCATCTCAACATTAGTAACTAACACCATATATTGTATATCTCATACCATCAAGGCATGTGTCTCATCTAACCATGTGAAATTTTGACCTAAACCCTAACCCCTAATCCATTAACGCTTAAATCCTTAAGACCTAATCCCTAAACCCTTAAGACCTCAACCTTAGATAATCACTAATCCATTACCAAAAAATCCCTAAATCCTCTAACCCCCAAGCCATAGACCCTTAAACACTTAAACACTAATCCCTAAGCCCCTTAATCCATAAACCCCTATGCCCCAAGCACTTAAACATTAATCCCTTAGCCCATAATCCCTAAGCCATTAACCATTAAACTACATTACCCATAAGCGCCAAATCGCTTATCTCTTAACTCTTAATCCCTTAAATCCTAATCCCGAAAGCTCTTAACCCTTAGTCATTGTACCCCAAATCCCTAAATACCATAATCCTCAAATCCCCTATCCACTTAATCCCCAACACCTCAACTAATTAACTATTTAGTCACATCCGACGCTAAACCCCATTCACTGCTCACCGTGTGACATTGACAGATGCCATTGGTGATGTGTTGGAATGCATTAATCCATGACATTTTAAGAGAGTTTCGAAAATCATTCCATAGATGTGAATGACAAATGATGACAATGATACTGCATGATGAACATTGATGCAAACGTGGACAATATCAAATATTATGTGGGGACATCAGGTATCCTTGAGTCTTGAAATCCTCACATACCTTTAAGGCATGTGTCTATTTTAACCATGTCAAAATTAAACGCATGCAGTGAAAATTTGAAGAAATTTCAACGTTGACCTCATTCACTGCTCACTATGCAACATCAGTGGATGACATTGGTTATTGGCGTGTTGGAAGAGGTTCCATGAAATTTCAAAAGAGGTTCTAGAAAGCCCTATCTCTCATAACCCCTATTTTATTGACCCTTAAATCATTAATCCCTAATCCCTAATTAACCCTTAATCCCTCAACCTTAGTTAATCAATAATCCCTTAACAAAAAATCCCTAAATCCCCTAACCCTTAAGCCATCAACCCTTAAACACTTCTCACTAATCCCTAATCCTTTAATCCATAAACCCTTATGCACTAAGGACTTAAACATTAATCCCCTATCCCATAATCCCTAATCCATTAACCATTAAACTACCTAACCTAGAAGCACAAAATTCCTTATATATTGACCCTTAATCCATTAAACCCTAACCCATAATACATTAATTCTTAATCCATGTACCGCAAATACCTAAATCCTCAAATCCCCTATCCACTTAACCCTAAAAAATCAACTAATTAACTACTTAGGATAATCTGGATACATCTGGAGCTACATCTGGTGCAATTTTTGGCACTAGATGGGGTGCTAAATTAGGCACTAAAGGAGGTGCAATTTCTGGCGCTAAAGGGGGCGCCATTTCTGGCACTAAATGGGGCACAATCTCCATCACTAAATGGGGCACAATTTCTGGCACTATTAGCACCTAATTTAGCGCCTAAATTTTGTGTTCAACACAAAAAATTCAATGAATAGCTCCATCTCGATAAATAACATCGACTTGTTCAAAAAAATGAAGAAAAATACACTAAAACAAACTTTGAAAGAAAAAATAGGGGGGGGAAATGGGAGCAAATCACAGGGATTTATTGTAGTGGGAATGCCTTCTTCTTTCATACAAATCTAGTGGTAGCCAGAGTGGAGATCAATTTTGGTAAATACTAAGCACCACTTAATTAATCCAAAAGGCCATCAATGATAGGAATGACAAAGTTGTCTTTGATGGAAAGTTTGTTGAGAGCTAAAAATGTAGGACACATGCACTAAGTACCTTATTTCTTGAGTACCATGACTATTGGAGAGGAATAGGGACTAGTCGTGGGACAAATGACACCGATATCTAGCAATTCTTGAACAATATTCTCAATTTCATTCTTCTAGGAGAAGGGATAATGATAAGGTTGAACATTTGGAGGAAGAATTCCCAGAACTAGAGGAATGCAATTATCATGGACACGTCATGAAGGGAGAAGTACTTGGGGGGTTTGAAACACATCTTGGTGTTGGGAGATGATATATTGGAGATAGAGATGTACATAAGGTTTCTCAACTTCGTGAATGGATTGAAGCTGGGAAATAATTCCAAAGTGACATTTTTCTGAGGATATTTTCCATTCAGTGGGAAATTTTGATATCTGGGGACCTGACTATGATGTCTTGGAATTGATGTTGTTGGCACTCTTGCTGGAATTGCATGGTTAATTTTTGGATATCCATGGTGATGGAGCTGAGAATTCGTAATAATTTTGCACCAAGTACAATGTCAAAAACTCCCATGTCAACATAAAACATATGATATTTTAAGTGGTATTGACCAGTCTGGAGGTGCACATTTTCACAACTCCCTCCACATTTCATGGAACCTCCATTGAATATCATGATTTGAAAATTATTATCTGGATGTATATAAAAATTGAATTCTTGTACAATGCAGTGATGAATAAAATTATGGGTGTTTCCACTATCAACTAGAATGATGACTTTCTGGTTCTTAATGTAGCCAATTAACTTGATGGTTTTGGGAGTAGAGAAACCCATGAGTGCATTCAGAGAAATTAGTGGTTCAAATTATCGTGGATTAGAGAGATGATTACGATCATGTGGTGGGGGTAGTTGGGTATAGGAGAAACATATTCCTCTACTTCAGAAACATCCTCCGACATAGCCATAAAAATATTATGTTCCTTACAACTGTGCTCTGGAAAATACTTGTCATCACAATTATGATAAAGACCCTTAAGTTGGAATTTATTCATTTCTACTCAAGTCTGTTTCTGGATCTTGAGAGGAGTGGCAGGAGGGGCGGGAAATGTGGGTTTATGTTGAGGAATAAAAGGTGTTTTTCTTGTTTGGGATGATATGACTTGTTGTTCTTCCTTGGCCCATTTTTTAGCTTCCAACCAAGTTTGGGGGTGAACCATGAGGACATGGGTATATATTTCATCCTTGAGGCCATTGATAAAGCATTCCCTAAAAAATAATATTTCATGCCCTCAGTTCTAAAATGCAATTGCTCAAAGGAAGTTATAAACTCTTCCACTGGGTTAGTTTGTTTCAACTTGGTCAAATGACCTAAATGATGGGTGTTTGTGTCAAAGTGGTCATAGATATATGCAAAAAACTGTGTCCAATACACATACCCTTGGCATGCCTTTTTAAACCATTTCCACCATTGCCAGCGTTCAAGATTCAAATGGAGAACACCATAAAAGAGTTTGTCTAGCTCATCGGTAATGCCATGCAAAGAGAAGTAATGTTCCATTTGGGTGACCCATCTCGTGATATCTGAGCCATCAAATTTGTTCACATCCATTCTAGGAAGGCGTAGGTTACGCTGAAATTGATGGGAGTGGGAATTTGAGGAAGTCTCACCTTCGGGGTGGAAAGGTTGGTCAAATGAGATATAGTCTCTAGGAATATTCATTTTAGTAGAGATATGGATAGTGAAGGATTCAAGTTGTCTTGTAAGATGGACAATGAGGTCTCGTTTCAGGTTTTCCATTTTGGTGACTATGGAGGCTTTCATGTTGGCATTGATGGTGGTAATATTGGCATAGATTTACTTCACCTCCTTATGGGTCATGTGGAAATAAGAGGAAAAGGTATTGAGGTGTGATTCAATGTCTTGGCTATGGGTGTGGGCCATGGTGAAAGGGGGCTACATGAAAGGGGTGGGTGGGTCCACAAAAAAAATGGTTTATGGGTGAATGGTATCACAATGATCAGGGATAAAGGGTTAATCCAATGGGGTAGGTCCCAAATAAGGGGTTCGGAAGGAGGTCAGGAGCACAGAGAAAAAAAAAAGTGACAAATTATAAGTATGACTGTGATCATAAGGAAAAGAGGAATCCAATGGGATAGGTCTAAAACAAGGGTGCAAGAAGGCCCCAATTCTTTTTTCCTGTGGAGTTATACTATGATCTGAATAATATTGTAGTGTCTAAATGACCAAATTATTAACAGGAAAAAGCATGTGGTAAATTCACAACCAAAATGGAAGAGGCAAGGTTGCACGACAATATATCTTATTTTTTTTCTTTCCATCCCAAACGTTAAAATTTTCAGGGTTCCTACAAACAATGGTTTTCCCTATGCTATAGCTCTCTAATATACATATGGGGTCGAATAATAGTACTCAAAAGAATATCTTAGGGCACCAACTAATTAGGCTATACCATACCCTTATCCATACTACTCGATTACCTAGGTACTAGAGAGTATCTTCTCAAATGTTGTTCTAAGTGGCACTATAGCAGTCAGACAATTGATCGGTTGAATTATGGAGGGTTTCAGGATACCTAGACCAGTCCATACACAAGTGTTTTCTAATGCATGACCACTCGAAGGGGTACCAACAGGGTTACAAGGGTGTCCAAGAATGTGATCTTAAGTACCTATTGTATTTCCTGGATCTATGCTTCCAACCATGGATTTATGCGTTGAATGATAGATCTCTGTAGTTTTAATACAATGAAACATGTCTCTACATTGGAAAAAAAAAATCCACAATTCCTACCAAGGAAATTTCTATGATACCACTTGTTAGGTACTATATCTATTATAATAGTAAGAAAGAGAAATATTGTATATAATAACAACAAAATAAAAATAGGAAATGGAAATACTATAGAGAATAACACCAAAAAAACAACTTATATGGAACCACAACACCAAACCAATACCTTTTATTGATAGGAAACAATGTTCACTTGCCTCTTCGAGGGGGAAACCTCCAACAGAGTATATCTCTATTACAATAATTATCAAGACAAAATGTTTCATGCCCTCGACTCCTATTTATACTAATTTTATCTACCAAAAGAACCATGTAGAGGAAGATCTTTCTAGAAGGGAAACTTCTATTAGGTCTTCTTACATTTGACTTATTATTCCATATTACTAGGCCTTATTAATATCGACCTTTATTACATGAAAAACATATTATTCTACCTACATGAGAGGTTAGGGAGGTCAAGTCCCTAATGCTTGGACTCTCCTCAATATTTCTTCTATTGGACACACTGACCATACTTAGAGGGGGGGTGAATGAGTGTGGGGCTCTTTTTCAAATCTTTTCCCCTTCACAAAATTCTTAGATAACAATCACCATTTACTCATAACCATTCAAGTGTAAATATACATCAACAACAGATAACAACAACATATATCATCAATAAACCATCACGACAAGGAACACAAAGAACACAAGATGTATGTACAATTTTCTTTTTATTACAGACTACAATCCTTGGGTTATCAGAAACAACTGAATAGAGTAAAACTCTACAAGAGATTCAAATCTATAATGCAAGACTCAGTTTACACACTCAACACCAACTAATATGAGGCAACAATCCTCAATAGATACCAATTTGTGAACAAGTATCGGACTTGTTTGTAGTGCAACACGTGTATGTACACACCGTATTAGTATTACATCTCACGTATGTATGTGGACAATCTGTACTATAGTGTGAGTATCTCTTCTGAGTTACTTAGGGTTTTATCTTCAAGATCAAATAAGATCCTTTGTAGACTTCAATCACATTCACTTCTGTCTTTCATTGTCCAATCTGAACCATAACCAATCACAACACATCCAAGCTCTCCAACAACTTACTTATACTTCTCAACCTCACAATATGAATGCTACTAAATCATGTATAAGCAACCAATATACTATAAAAATCATATCGGTACTGAATTATGAGAGTGTTTCTCACTTCATCAACCAACACAAACCAAATCACAACAGCCATACCAAGAATGCCTTAAGAATTCACCATACAACAAGAAAGAGTATCCATCACGACAACTATGTGACCATACATTTTGAACCAATAGATAGATCCGATGTATTTGAGCACTGTAGACTTTCCTGGGAGATTTCTCTCAGAATATAGAACCTCTACATATTCATCTTCTCAAGTTTCATGGATTTACCAACATGTACACACCCTATACACTGCTAGCCCGCGCACGCCTCAGTATGTACACACCCTATATAGAGTCAACCCGCGTACACCTCAGAAAATAAGGTTTTTGAACTATCAAAACTTTCACCATCAAGGTGATGCAGTAAAACGCGACTACATCCTCGTCGCACTCCTGCTCACAGGATCACTCTAATTCCCCTTTTGGGCCGAAGCGGCTCTTCTGATTCCCTGCTGGAATCCCTGATGAAAATCCGATCCACAGGTCCTTTATTCACCTACACAGATTTTTCGCACTTAACCATGAACTCTCCCGATGTAATTTTGGGTTTCGGAGTTTCTTGATTTCTGATGTTGAGAGTTCCTGTCCTCTTGAACTCCCAAACTCTGATTCACCGATGCGCCCCCTTCCAGCCTTAGCCCATCCTGGCTATGCCCCTAGTCCATATGACTAGTCCTCGTAAGACCGCAGTCTTATCTCCTTATCGGGATTCAGGGTTTCGCGATCCTCGATCTCACGAACCTCTATCCCCGAAATCTCTTGATATCCAATGAGCCAACTCCCCGTCTTTGGCCCTTAGCCTCTTCTGGCTAGATTCTTGGTCCATGTGACCAATATCTCACAAGACCGCAACCTTACCTCCCTTCGGGGTTTCGTACATCCCAATGCCGAAATGCATAAACACCTTGTGCATGGGATCCCCGATATCCTGATCCCCGATTCTCTGACCTGACGTCAGCTAGGCCCCACAACAATGGAGCTTTCTCCCCCTTGTCGGGGTTTCAGACTTCGCGATTCCAAGTTGCAAGGACTTCTTGTTCACAAAATTCCCGATATCCCAACTCATGATTTCTCGATTGATGATTCTCCTTTCGAGACTTTTCCCGATATCGCTCAATCACTACCATGCGTCCCAAGAATGGATGGTTTAGATTACCCCTCTCTTTTTCGAGACTTCTGATGTCCTAACTTTCACGACCTCAAGAACTCCGATTTCCTGAGTGCCAATATACCGATGTCTAGTGTCCGGATCTCCAGAATGGACGATCACGTGATACGTGTCCTCTCTCAGATGGACGGCCCAGATTTGTGTTAGGGTTTTCAAGGTGGACTTACCCTATCTCCTATCCACGGGAATGCCAACATCTCGACTCCCGATGCCTCGATATCCCGATATGTGTCGAGACTTCCTCCAAGAATGTTCTCCTCCTATTTACGAGGTTAACTCCCTCACAAATCTCTATTGATCCGATGGTTGTATGGTCTCCGGATCAAGATCCAATGGTCCAGATCCATCCTTCTTGTCCACTCCTCCTGGCCCCTCCTGGACGTAGAAATTTTCAATGGTCCAGAATATGTCTGTCGATCCAACGACTATCGAGCTTCCTCCTGAGCTGCTGCTATTTCTTCCCAGCCTTGGAATAATTCCAAGTCCTCAAAGGCCTCGACCTTTGCTTCATCTCTGCAAACTCCACGACGTTGTTCCTCCTGAGCTTATGCGCCCGAATCCTCAAGGGACTCTATGACTCCTACGCCTCTGCAGGGTCTTCACGCACCCAAAGTGTTATCTCTCCTGGGCTCCTCGACACTTAGAACCCTAAAGGATTTTGTCTTTCTTTCTTCTCTCCCACAAATGGAGAAATATGGATGCCCTCCTGGCTATCCTCTCTACTCAAGCAACCTCTTGTTGAGTCTGCAGGGTGTTCAACAACCCTGTGAAGATCCCTCAGTGGACTCTTCCTCTAATTTCCAAAACTCGAAGAGTTCTCTTCTCTTCTGTGCCTATCTACACACTTACTTGATGCCCTTCTGGTTGAGTATCTTCTCACAGAACGTTCAACAGTTCTATCCTCTTGTGCACTCCTTGCACCTACTCAATGCCCACTCGGCAGAGCTTCACATAATCCTCAGTGATTCTGGCTTCTTCTTCCTGAACCCACAACAGAGTTCCTCTTCAGCACCTTGTGCCTAGACTCAATGCCCACTTGGCAGAGCTTTACATAATCCTCAGCATAGATGATTTTAGGGGCTAAATTTCGGAAATGGGCTAATTTTACATGTTTTTTCCAAAAAAATGATTCGCCAATTTCCAATTTTTTTTAAAACAATTCGCCCAAATTCAATAGAATAAAATTATGTTACCTTAAAAATCACCAAAATTTTACAGAAACTATACTAAATCCTTATAAATTTGAATATTTTTACAAAACCATCGCCAAACATTTTACATTTTGCATATTAAGGACTAGTAATATTAGCCCAGGTTTCTACATTTTAATATAAATTTCCATCCTTAAAATCATCCTTAATCCTCAGTGATTCTGTCTGCAACTGTGTCTCTCATACACAACCTTGCCTCCAAGGTATTAAGAAACCTTGAGGTCTTTCTCCTGAGTTGTTGACTCCAGTTCCTTGTGCCGCAGCACGTCTTTGTCTGAACCCGCAGAATTCATAAATGCATCCTCTGTGCACGGCTATCAGAACCCGGAGTGTTCTGTCACACCCTCTTGGTGTGAAGAATCAAAGATATTCAACCCTGAAATCAAACCAACTCCTGCAAATTCACGATAACATACATTTACAACACATATGAACACTCACATACATTCATTCAACACAGAATCCATGCAAGAAAAATTGCTTCTGATTATATTAAAATGGCAAATGCCTATTTGTACAAGGGTGTTCTCGAGCTCTCTCTTGCTCTTCTCTTACAACCACTACAACTCAACTCCTACAAAATGAGATATGAAATCTCTTTTACCTGAGGGGGCTCTTCGAGCGCTTCCCTCCAAATTCACCTACCCTATTCAATTACAATCAATGGCTGTCTAGTCCAGCATCTGGATCTAGATCTCAACCTTACAAACATTAAAGGTCGATCTACCTAATGCCTGCACAAAGGCATGGCTTCCCAGCTCAATAGCTTAAACATTTAATTACATTCAATTACAAATTAAAAGATGAGGGTTTTGCCTCTCTTCATCTTGAATGCACGTGCTTGACATGGCTGGCTGGCTGGTTGGCTAACGTGGAGAGATTCTCCTGCACCATACTCCTCAGCTGGAAAAATCATGAGCTCCTACTCATGAGCTTCCCATATCAGTTGTGGGAATCCTCCTGGATCCCAAATCATCCTCTGGAGTTGTTCATTCACTCCATTCTGTTGTTTCTTTTGTGTTGTTGCTGCTTCCTTCTTCCTGTTTAGCCTCTCCTTGTTGACAGTGTCTGCTGATCGGATCATTAGCTCCATGATCTCTTTGATCACTTCGTCCAGTTGCTCCCCTGGCTGGCTCTGCTCATGCAGTCTCCTCAGCTACAATTTTTTTTGGCACATGAGCAGATCATCATGATCTCCCATGCTTTCTTCATCAGTCTCCAACTTTACCTATTGGATGTGCACGCTCTGCACTTTCACCCTCTCTTCTAGGGCTTCTATCTGTTCATACAGATCAGCCAAACTAATGTTGTCTGCCCCTTCTTCTTCTACTACTACAAACTCCCAGGTTGCAATCCTTTCAGCTTCCTGGCTGAAAATATTGAGCCATTCCTCGGAATTCTCATCATCCTCTCCTGCTTCTTTTGCTGTCATCTTTAGTGCTACATATTCCTTAGCTTCCTAGCTGAATATGTTGAGACACTCCTCAGAATGCTCATTTTCCTTTCTTGTTTGGGCAGCTTCCAAAGTCTGTTCCAATCCCTCTTCTCTCCTGATAGTCACAACTGACTATTCTATTGTTGTTGCTGCACCATCTACAACACAGACTTCTACCTCCTCCTGGGAAAATGGTAGGAATACTCCAATTCCCCCAATCATTAGAATATTATCCTGATCTTCCTCCTCGTTCAGTTGCACCTGCTCATCCAAACTCACCTCTGAGCTCATTTATTCTGCCGGCTCCTCAGGCTGATCCCAACTCATATTCTCATCCCTGCCCACCTTGCAATATGGGATGCTTTCGCTGCCCTCCTGGAAGTCTTCGAGATCCCGCAGCGATCTCATGTCATTGCCTAGATGACAATGTGAAATTCCTTGGTTGTCCTCCAGACAGTCTTTGAGATCCCGTAGTGATCTCAAATCGTTGCCCACCTGGAAAACTAGAATTTCTTTTCTACCCTCATGGTAGTTCTTGAGATCTTCAGTTGATCCCATTTCATCTTCTTCATCATTAAGACCTCTCCCAGTCTCTGGTTCACATACCTAAACCATCTCCTCTTCTGGTCCATTGAGGTTTTCATCATACCTCAACCATCCTGTTAACAGCCTACGCTGTCTTCTAGCCATCAACTCCTTGACTCGCCATTTTTATTTCGACTTCTTCATGGGCCATTCATATACCCATCTTGGCTTAGATTTCTGCCGCATTCGCAGTTTAAGCTCTTCTATGCCTACCTTTATTTCAACGAGCTCTTTATCCATCTCTGCAAGCTTTTCTACTTTTCTCTTCTTTCCAGCATGCCTATGGCCTTCAGTAACCATGGTGTTGTCTTTGTCTGCTTTCCTAGCAAACCTACTGGTGTCACTCCACACTAAGAGTGTTTACAGCTTCATCCTACAGTCCTGCTGACTGCCTTCTTGATTGTCGCCTACCTGCAAACAACCACCACAAAGTCTCCAATGCTCTGTATTCCTTTACCTTCACGCTTCACCTGAAATATACAGATGAAATCAAGCTCTGATACCACTTGATGCAGTGTATCAGAGTACTCTTTACCTCTGGCTTCTCTTGCCTGAAATATACAAGCAAGATTCAAAGCTCTGATACCACTTGATGCAGTAAAATGTGACCACATCCTCGTCGTGCTCCTGCTCACAGGATCGCTCTAATTCCTCTTTTGGGCCAAAGCGACTCTTCTGATTCCCTGCTAGAATACCTGATGAAAATATGATCCACAGGTCCTTTATTCACCTACATGGCTTTTCCTCACTTAATCGTGAACTCTCCCGATGTAATTTCGGGTTTCGAAGTTTCTTTATTTCTGATGTCGAGAGTTCCTGTCCTCTCGAACTCCTGAACTCTGATTCGCCGATGCACTCCCTTCTGGCCTTAGCCCATCCTAGCTATGCCCCTAGTCCATATGACTAGTCCTCATAAGACTGCAGTCTTATCTCCTTATCGGGATTCAGGGTTTTGCAATACTTAATGTCACGAACCTCTATCCCCAAAATATCCTGATATATGATGAGCCAACTCCCCGTCTTTGGCCCTTAGCCCCTTCTGGCTAGATTCTTGGTCCACGTGACCACTATCTCACAAGACTGCAGCCTTACCTCCCTTCGAGGTTTCAGACATCGCAATGCCGAAATGCATAAACACCTTGTGCATGGGATCCTTGATATCACGATCCCCGATTCTCCGACCTGACATCAGCTAGGCCCCACAACAACAGAGATTTCTCCCACTTGTCAGGGTTTCAAACTTCGTGATTCCAAGTTGCAAGGACTTCTTGTCCTCGTAATTCCCGATATCCCGAGTCATGATTTCCCAATTGACGATTCTCCTTTCGGGACTTTTCCCGATATCGCTCAATCATTGCCACATGTCCCAGGAATGGATGGTTCAGATTACCCCTTGCATTTTCGAGACTTCTGATATCCCGACTTTCACGACCTCAGGAACTCCAATTTCCCGAGTGTCGATATACCGATGTCTAGTGTCTGGATCTTCGGAATGGACGATCACATGATATGTGTCTTCTCTCAGACGAACGACCCAAATTTGTGTTGGGGTTTTCAAGGTGGACTTGCCCGATCTCCTGTCCACGGGAATGTCTATACCCTGACTCTCGACACCTCGATATCCCGATATGTGTCGGGACTTCCTCCGAGACTTTTCTCCTCCTATTTACGAGGTTAACTCCCTCAAAACTCTCTTCAGATCCGATGACTGTCGGGTCTCTGGATCAAGATCCAACGGTCCAGATCCATCCTTCTTGTCCACTCCTCCTGCCCCCTCTTGGACATAGAATTTTTCAATGGTCCAGAATCTGTCGGCCGATCCAACGGCTATCGAGCTTCCTCCTGAGCTGTTGCACTTTCTTCCCAGCCTTGGAAGAATTCCAGGTCCTCAAAGGCCTCGACCTTTGCTTCATCTATGAAAAATCCATGACATTGTTCCTCCTGAGCTTCTGCACCCGAATCCTCAAGGGACTCTATGACTCCTACGCCTCTGTAGGGTCTTCACGCACCCAAAGTGCTATCTCTTCTGAGCTCCTCGACACTCAGACCCCTAAGGGATTTTGTCTTTCTTCTTTCTCTCCCACAAATGGAGAAATATGGATGCCCTCCTGGATATCCTCTCTACTCAAGCAACCTCTTGCTGAGTCTGCAGGTTGTTCAACAACCCTGTGAAGATCCCTTAGTGGACTCTTCCTCTAATTTCCAGAACTTGAAGAGTTCTCTTCTCTTCTGTGCCTGTCTACACACTTACTCAATTCCCTCCTAGTCGAGTATCTTCTCACATAATGTTCAACAGTTATGTCCTCTTGTGCACTCCTTGCACCTTCTCAATGCCCACTCGGCAGAGCTTCACAGAATCCTCGATGATTCTGGCTTCTTCTTCCTGAACCCACATCAGAGTTCCTCTTCAGCACCTTATGCCTAGAATCAATGCCCACTTGGCAGAGCTTTACAGAATCCTCAGTGATTCTGTCTGCAATTGTGTCTCTCATACACATCCTTGCCTCCAAGGTATTCAACAACCTTGAGGTCTTTCTCCTGAGTTGTTGACTCCAGTTCCTTGTGCCACAACACGTCTTTGTCTGAACCCGCAGAATTCAGAAATGCATCCTATGTGCACGACTATCAAAACCCACAGTGTTCTGTCACACCCTCCTGGTGTGAAGCCTCAAAGACCTTCAACCCTGAAATCAAACCAACTCCTGCAAATGCACGATAACATACATCTACAGCACATATGAACACTCACAGACATTCATTCAACACAGAATCCATGCAAGAAAAAACTACTTCTAATTATATTAAAATGGAAAATGCCTATTTGTACAAGGGTGTTCTCGAGCTCTCTCTTTCTCTTCTCTTACAACCACTACAACTCAACTCCTACAAAATGAGATACGAAATCTCTTTTACCTGAGGGGACTCTTCGAGCGCTTCCCTCCAAATTCACCTACCCTATTCAATTACAATCAATGGTTGTCCAGTCCAGCATCTGGATCTAGATCTCAACCTTACAAACATTAAAGGCCGATCTACCTAATGCCTACACAAAGGCATGACTTCCCAGCTCAACAAATTAAACATTTAATTACATTCAATTACAAATTAAAATATGAGGGTTTCACCTCTCTTCATCTTGAATGCACACGCTTGACGTGGCTGGTTGGTTGGCTAACGTGGAGAGATGCTCTTGCATCACAAGGCCTTAGAATTACAGAAACTTTGATGCGTTCATGATATCCTCCACTCAATCTCTCTCTCAGAATAGATCTTCAAGATATGATGAAGAGATATGTTGAGCCCTTCATTTTTGGGATAAGGAATCGAGAAAGTTTTGACTGAGTATGAGTTGTGCAATATTCAGAAGAGGCTGGACAACAAATAAAGAAAGAACAACATAAATCAGTTATAAAATACAGGGCAACTCCAGCTAAGAAAAAGTGGTTACAACAAAAGAATTAAGTGTGCAAGATGATACAAAATATGCAACCTAACTTATATATAGGGTTGAACATGATTGTAAAAGGGTTTTTGGTTGGTTGTTTGGTTAGCTATTGGTTCAACTAAATTATGATCTAGTTTAGTATGCTTTTTCCCTCTCTATGAGGTTGCTGTCAGTCGATCCAAGTAAGCTTCTGAGTCTGTAATGCAATCGGTACATCCTTTGAGAGTTAGAGCTCTGCGATATGCATCAAGAGCCAAGAGTCTGTAACAGAGAACTACTGTGTATTTTTGAGTTTGTAACTGAAGAAATATTCTGACGATAATATGAAGAAGGACCTACATTTTCAGAGTATTTTATGTCTTTCTGTGTTTTACTTATGCATTATAGTACTTATTTATGGTTTATGAGTTCCACATGATGATTATGTGTCTAAATGATTATTCGCAAAATAAGTGGGGTCGATTCTTGCATGCATGAGTTCATATCTATTTGATAGGTAGATGTCTTGCATAATATTAGGATGGGTCCTGAAGGTTCTATGAATCATCCTAAGTCTTTTCCTTACCCTTCCCTATCTATTTGTCTCAAAAACACTTCAGGTGAGACTTCTTCTCTTCAGAGGAGATGAAAATTCCATCCCTCTAGACTACTCGGTACCTTTTGTTGGTAACCTGAGAAGGACCCTGGTCTAATCAAACTTGTGCCAACAAAATGGTTCTGTTGTCTGGACCTCCATCGAAAGGGAACCTATAGGGAGGATGATTTTTTGGATCCAAAGATCTAATATTGACCAATGGTGGGAAATAAACTATGATGCCTTCATATGGAAAGAAGCGGAACTGAGGGAAAAATCAGTGGAATATACTCATGAAGCAGTCTTTTACTCAGAAATATTGAGCGACCAGTACTATATTTTCTATGTTAAGTTATCGGAAGAACTTTTCCACTGGATAAAGAGGCTCCAAGAAGCTCCAGAGTTCCAAGAATGAGTCAAGAGGATCGGTACTTGGGACATAGAAAAGATTGAAACACTTCATCGGCTGGATTGTCCAGTCATGCGGGCAATTGATTTATGGGTCAATACCACATTGGAAGGATATATGTTTTGGCATGGATTTGGTCATACCAGGGTCCTTCTCAGGTTACCAAAAAAATTTACCGTGTAGTCTAGAGCGTTGGCATTTTCATCTCCTTTGAAGAGAAGAAGTCTCACCTGAAGCGTTGCTAAGACAGATAGATAGGGAAGGGTAGGAAGAAGAATAAAGAGGATCCATAGAGAATTCAAGACTCATTCTTGTTATTTCACAAGAGTCATTAAAAGATATGAACCATCTAAATGCAAGAATTGAACCTACTTACATTGTGAGAAGAAATTAAACATAGAACTATCAAATATAACTCATAAGCCATAAAGAAGTGTTGTAATGCATAAGTAACCAAACAAGGACACATCATATTTTAAAATTTGATTCTTCTTCGTATTAACTTTGATATATTTCTCTATTTACGGACTCAAAATCACATAGTAGGGTACATTACAGACTCTTGACTTTGGACTCATATCTCAGAGCTCCAACTCTCCAACTGATAGTTCTAATACATTACAGACTCTTGCTTGTCTTTTCTCTACTTACAACAAGTATCAATGACTAATCCCAAAACTTGGGTGACTCTGATCAAGATGACTCAACTCAAACTTACTCTACTCAAACCTATCACACTTATATTCATCCCTATATATATATATAGTTGGTTTGTGTCTTCCTTCTCAACTTGTGTGCTTTCTTGTTTTGTTACAACCGTGTGTTTCCTAGCTAGCATCGCGCTGACTTCCTCAACTACTTTCTTTTACTCTTTCTCCCAACCTATGATGAGGTTTTGCGCAACTCATTCTTAGTAAAACTTGCACAATTCTTTTCCAAAAATGAAGGGCCCAACAAAGTCCGACCACAATCCTTGACTCATCCTTGAATCAAGTGCTTGGTTCTTTCACATCCTCCAGGAGAAAATGTTGTTTTCCCTTGTTTGGATTTTCTTCTTCTTTGGGCTCTTCTGTTTGTGCCTTTTCTTCCTTTACCTCCTCAAATGAAGGGCCCAATTTTGGTACCAACTCTAAGGCTTGGTGCTTTACTCCTTGAAATCTTTCAACTTTGTCCTGCCATTTCTGGGCGAGGAGTGATGCTTCTGCAAGGAACTATTGTGTTGTCTCTTCTATGTATTCCTTTGGCTTGGCTGCAACCAATGCGTTCCACTCAGAATCGGCTATTGCATCGACCTGATGCATTTTCATATAGGCAGTCTGAATTACTGGTCGAAAATCACGTAGATATTTCTTATCTATGGACTGTGCCTCATAGAGTGTATTTAGTTTGTTGTCAACCTACTGAATTTGGTTGAACTTTTGTTTCTTCTCCAGAGGGTCCAATGTGACTGCAAATTATTCATTCAACACTTGGATATTTGTTTGGACCTCCTCTAAAACCTTATTTCGTTGAGCGATGATTCCCATATAGTCGCTAATTTCTATAAAAATTTTGGTTCAATCTATTGTGTGCTTGTGTAGTGTTTCTCTGCCATTGTTTCCTTGCAATATTATCTTATGCATTTGTTCTTGGAGCTATTGAGGCTAGTGTTCTGCTTCATCCTGGACCTGTTGTAGCTTCACTTGGAGCTTATCAGTGCGATTGACGATTTGCGTCCATGATTCCTGTAACATATGGATCTGTTGCTCTAGCTCGCTTGTGTTGTTGGCCTTGGGTAGTTCAGGTGCAACCTTCAGAATCTTCGGCCAAGCTTCTGCAAGTTTTTCCTGCACTTTTTCCAATTTGTGTTGGACTTCAAGTCTGTCATGTTCTTCCTGCATTTTGTATGTGTGCTCCACGAATTTTTCTTTTCTTGCGATCTCAACAGATATCTCGGCCTCTTGGAGCCTCTGCTCCAACTAGTCCGTGGATGCCCTAATTAGGCCAAATAAGTGTGGCGCTGGCCACTGTACCAGGCCAGTAGATGAAACAGTTGTATCACTGTGTACTCTCCACTGTAGTGGGATTCCACTACCTGTTGAATTGTCAGAGCGAGTTTCTACCTCTTGCTCCATTGGTGGGACTGGTGCGATTCTCAACCTTAGCTCTCTTGGAAAAAGAGTCAGAACCTCTGTTCTGGCTATGCAGAGTTGCATCAATTTCTCACGTTGTTGGGGGTTCTAGAGAACTTATTCCATTTGAGCTCGCATGGCTATCATATCCCGCTCCGTCATTGATTTTGGCTCATTGTGTGCATCTAGTATCTCTGTATCTTCTGGTGCTTTTGCATCATGTGCTATGATTTCTTGGGCACCCTCACCCTTGTCCAGTGATGTGATTAGTTGGTTGCCATTCGGTTCCTTATCCTCTCTTCTTCGAGCATCCTCTTCCTGTGTAGAAGAACTAGGTTTTTTTTCCTGAGTGTTCGTATTCGGAACATCCAGCATCGTTCTCTGTTATGAGGCTTTGGGGTCGAGATCGAGAATTTTTTATCTTGGCTTGGTTGTTTCTCTGATTATTTTTGGGGGTCTTCATTCCTCTATCTCTGGGAGGTCGAGTTGCATTGGATCTGAGGTTATTATCTTATGTGGACTAGCCTTGATGAGGTTTGGTAATTGGAGTGGTGGTGGAAGGTGTTCAATGATAAATGTGGACAGAAGTGTTTCAGGGTTTGGGTCATATTGAATGTCAATGATAGTGGTGGCTTTGGTCATGGCACGAGTCTGGGGAATGGAAGATCCAAGGGGTTGTGGGTTCATGGGTTTGTTTGGAGAGACCCCATTTATGGACCTCTTCACCACTAGTTCAGTACCAAGCACAACACCCAAGATCTAGTTAAACTGTGCCCCTGAAAACACAAAAATGTTCGGTAGCTATCGGGGCGGTGGTATTTTCCTCCGCTCCAGCTATGGTATCTCTTCTTCCTACTCTGATTCTATTTGTGTTGGAGCATTTGGCTTCTTATGCTCGGGGCCTGAACTCAGTTCCTCTCCTGTTTCCTTGTCTTTTTTCTTGAGCAGCTCTGCAGGCAGAATGTAATGCATCCTTGATTTACGCGGGACGCATTTAACTCCTGGCCATGACATGACTTCCTCATCAAAAGATTCCTCATACAAATAAAATGGTAGCATCTGTGTGTGGAAATGTTCCCAGATGGCATGTCTCGTCCAAACGAATGTGTTGTGCTGGTTCATGCTGAAGGCAATATTCCTCATGTTGCAATTGAGGATCTCCTGCGAGATGCACAACCTTTGTGTTGCATCTATCATAGCATTATACCATTTGGACAAGGCTGCATTATTGAGTGATGTGTTCTCTGAGTCTAGTCTGGACTGCCATGACTCAAACATCTTCGTCGTGTGCCCCTTATCTAGTATTGTCAGTTGTCTTCCCACAGGTGGCTTCCATTTGAGTATTTCGAATGCCACAAGTAGGTATCCATAAGTCAAGGTTCAACCCTTCTCTTGTGCTTCCTCACAAGAAACTAGTAGTTCCTCCAGCAGGAAACTACACCAATTGAACATTGCTCCCTGTACACAAAAGTCGACAACTGATAGCGAATATAGGGTGCATTCTCTCTTATAGTAAGACCTCATAACCTTGTTGTCTATGATGTAGAAGCCAGTCCGGACAGTTTCAGGAAGTATTGGTTCAATGACTATTGTGATTTCTCCTCTCTTTGTGTTAAATTTATCGTATAAGTTGGGCTCGCCTTTCTTTTTCCCGTGCTTGTTAGGGCTCTGAAATCCCTTCGACACATCCTCTCCTTGGGAGGATAGTCCCATGAGTTGTTGGATATCTTCTGCATGGATTGGATACCTCTTATCCAACCATAGAATTCTTTCATGCAGTGCCCAATCTTACCTGTGGTACCAAAGACTGGTAAGTCTCTCAAGTTCATGATGATGGAGTTAAATAGGTTGATGAAATATTTTCTTGGTAAAAATTGCATGTCTCCAGTTTCATCTGAAACTATCTCCCAAAAGACGTCTGTTTGTATCTGTGGGAACAAGTTTGAGTCCATAAGGTCAAGGTTGAGTAGCTTATCATGTTCTACCTTCCCTTTGAGGTCGCCCACGATCTCGACTCGGGGTCATAGGGCTCATCTGGTACTGCTTATTTTGTCATGGTGCTTCGACTTGTTGTGGCTCTCAACATTCATGTTTTTGTGGAAGATAAGAACTAGGGCTATGTTTGTGGCTTTTATAGTGGTCCCAACTGGTTCACACTGCTAAATTCGAAAATGGCTATGCTCGTTTTTAGAAACAATACATTCTCGGCAGAGTTCCGAGAGCCTTGTACCTAGATTAACTAGGATGCTTTAGCAGTAACTACTTGTCATCATGACTGTATAGACGCACCTGGGTGTGAGTTGTCCGACGAGATAGTTTAATCAAGGTAAATCCTATTGGGCTATCTTGGCAGTTACTTATTTGAGTGGAATAGGGATGTGGCAGAATTGAGACCTTTCTATTTGACGAGTGAGTGTCCCGGCATGAACTTCGATGACATCCTAGCATAATGCGACTTTATGGATTAACAGCGTCAGTTGGGGTACCTAAATGGAAATAAAGGTTGTGAATAGAATGGTTTGCGTGGCCTATAACTCGAGTTGGATTGGTATTTATGGCGCCTTCGACCAAAAATGTTGTCTCTTCCATCTTCAATGACTGTCATTAATGGACTTTTCCATGCTTCAGGTCCTATACTACTGAGTCATCTATTCTGTAGCAACCAATGCTTAAAAAAAACAAATGAACTATGTGTTATGGCGCGACACTGTGCACATAGACATTATTTAATGATTTTACAACATTTCAAAAAGAAAACAAAAATCAAATCTAACTATTGTACAAGCTCCGTCTAATTGGAGCGACTGTCCTTATTTCTCAGTTTTGAGATAGGTAGGGCTTCAATCAAGTGCCATTCACCCATCCCAGTTGTATCACACCATTGATTTGTGTGAGTCTGACTACTCCTAAAGGTCAGATCTCTGCAAATATGTAAGGTCCCCACCAGTGCATACGCAGTTTCCTAGGATGCTTCTGGTATTGACTGTCGTAGAGTAACACCTTGTCCCCTTCTGTGAATACCTTGGTTTTAATGTGTCTATCATGCCAAGATTTTTGTCTTTCCTTTTCAACTGACTGGTGGAAGTCTATTAGAAATATGGTTTCCTTGAGTTCTTGTAGCTCTGCAAGTCTCTGCACCCCTGATTCCTCTTCTGTCATATGTGTGACTTGTGCAATATGTTAAGAACCAAACATCAATATAGCATAAAAAAACCTCAGAAAAAGTACTCAATGCCTTGAAAAAGAGACAATTTCAAATAATAAGCCTCTTCGAGGGGGCAACCTCCTTTTACCCCACTTAAATGTTCAAGTACAAGATGATTCAAAATGAAAATGTCTCCTTGGTATATATAGGAGACTAGGAGGTATAATTACA
>SNQJ01S0064076.1:6368-20233 GCA_010110895.2 Picea sitchensis | reverse complement strand
GCATTTCTTCACCTTCATCAAGAGTCCAAGTAGGATTTTCTGGAGGCTTAGTTGGTGTAGAAGTTCCCTTTTTGGGTGGCATGTTGGCCAAGTATCACCTTTGAACCTTGATTTTGAGGTGGTTCTGCTAGACAATATTTCTTGTATTGTATCTCCCAAGTTTCAACCCTTCTAGGTATGGAACTTTATTTTATGTAGTTCTCTGATATTTCTTCTCTACAATGCCACAGGTCTGATCAAAATTGGATGTGCCAAGTGGAATTTACGGTAACTTCCCCACAACTTGTCGATTTTTGGCCTTTCCAGGAGATCTCACTTGTATAACATGCCCCTCCAAAAATAATTGATATAAATTCTACAAATCACACCAGAAATAATAAAGATTGTCCACGATCCAATGAAACCAATCCCACTCAATTTGGATACTCTAGGAATAAGTTATGATTGTTTTACCTGGAACACCTTCTTGAGACTAGTCAATAGGACTAGTCAGATACCCTTTCTTACACAAGGTGTATCTACAAATTTAAGATGACCTAGAAGCTGAAGTTTTTACCACAGATACATTTATAATTTATGTAAATATCCTCTGGAGCTCAGGGTCTGAAATGTTACAGAAAAGTTTTTATAGTGAAAATTTTGCAATGACTCAGTTCAGGATGATTCCATAACCCTATCTTGTACAAGCTGTATCTCTGAAAGTATAAGGCCTCAGGAGCTTAATTTTGAATCCAATGTACCTTGATCCATATGATAAATATCATCCAAGCCATTCCTTTTGAAATGTTGTAGAAAAAAAGTTATACTGAAAATTCCAAGGTGTCTCAGATGTAGCAGCAAAACCCCAAGAGCTTTATCTCTGATACCATATGTTAAGAACCAAACATCAATATAGCATAGAAAAACCTCAGAAAAAGTACTCAACGCCTTGAAAAAGAGACAATTTCAGATAATAAGCCTCTTCGAGGGGGCAACCTCCTTTCACCCCACTTAAATGTTCAAGTACAAGATGATTCAAAATGAAAATGTCTCCTTGGTATATATAGGAGACTAGGAGGTATAATTACAAATAATGGCCTAAAGCTGACATAAATAAAATAACATTACTAATATAATATGCCCCAATTAAGGGGTAATAAGCCAATATTAGGGCTTAACACAATATACAGGATTGGAGTGATGAACTCTGTAAGAACCACCGCCTCTCTTCCATAAAATAGATGGAACAATGTGTATCTGTGGAGTTTCTTTGTGGTTGTCCTAAAGGCCCATAGTACCGCTAGAAATCTATCATCCCATTCCTCTTGGTTTGCGCAACAAACCTTTGTTAGTCCCCTTTCCAGGATTTTGTTGAAGGCTTCGACTGTTCCATTGGCCTATGGGTGGTATGGACTGCTCTTGTGATGTTGAATCATAAATTCTATTGTAAGTGTTGCTATGGTGCTTCTAATGAAATGAGTTCCCTGATCATTGTTTAGGCTCCTGGGACATCCGAAGAGGGTAATGATATTTTCGAAGATGAATCAGGAAATTGTATCTATCGAACAGTCCTATACTGATGTTTCTTCTGCCCAATGGGTAAGGTATTCAGTTGCGGTAATGATGTATCTAGACTTTGAATGTTTGGTTGTGGGGTTGATTGGCCCGATGAAGTCAACTGCCTATTTCTCAAATGCCTATAGATCTCTAACAGGTTGTAATGGTAGTTCATCTTGACGTGACGACTTTCCTACCCATTGAAAAACATCACACGATCTAGCATATGATTTTGCATCCTTGAAAAGTGTTTCTCACCAAATTCCTGCCTATATAACTTTTTGTTACATGACCTTTCCTCCTACGTGGCCTCCTGCAACTCCACGATGGCATTCCTAGAGTATATACTATCTTTCATGATCCAAGACGCATCATCTGAGAATGTTGTCTAGTCCTAGTTTATACAATTGTCCAGCAATCAACTGGTAATCTTCTTCTCTAATGACCATATGGAATTTTTTGGTTGCAGAATATGTTTCGGGACATGCCCCTATACCGAGAAAGACTTCTATTTCCTCTAGATATTTCGGTATAGCCTCAATCCCGAAACAATCTACGTCTAGGAGCTGGTCGTCCACTGCTCCGCCACTTTATCCTGACTCTAGTTTGGATAGATGATCAGTTATGGCGTTGCATCGTCTCATCTTGATGATAAATTCGAAGGAAAATTCCTGAAATAGCATTATCCATCTACAAATTCTCCCTTCCAGCACATGTTTTTTAACTAGGTATTTTAATGCGGAATGGTCAGTAAAGAATTTGAAATGGGAACCTAGCAGATAATGTCTAAATTTCTGTAAATAATAAATCATTGTTAATCCTTCACTTTCTGTCGTTGTATAGTTGTGCTTTGCTTGAGACATTTTCCAACTCACAAAGTAGATGGGGTGATCCATAGCTCCATCTCCAGGTTGCATTAAGATAGCTCCTAAGGCAATTCCTGAAGCATCTACATGGATGTGAAATTCCTTATCCCAGTTTGGGAATATCAGAATTGGTGCTGTAATGATCTTCTCCTTAAGTGTCTCAAATGCTTTATCACATTTGGATTTCCATTGGAACATTTCATCCTTTTTCAGGAGGTTTTCGATAGGTGTAGTAATGTTGGTGTATCTTTGAATGAACCTGCGATAATAGTCTGTGTGTCCTAGTGTGGAGCACAATTGTTTATCACTCGTAGGTGGTGTCATATTCACAATGACCACAAATTTAGCTGGGTCTACCAATACTCCTTCTCGGCAGACTATGTGTCCCAACAGATTTCCATGTGGCACACAGAAGATACATTTTCTAAGATTTAATGAGATTTGCAATTCTCTACATCTGTCAAATATTAGCCTTAGCAATACTATATGTTCCTTGAGCAGGCTATATATTTTCCAATCATCCACGTAGACTTCTATAAATTTGTGAATGAATTCTCTAAAGGCCTCTATCACAATCCTGGAAAAAAATGCAGGGGCGTTGTTTAATCCAATTAGAATCATGTTGTATGCAAAAGATCCCCATTTGGTAATGAAAGTGGTATTTCTCTTGTCCTCTTCGACGATCCTGACTTGATGGTATCTTGAAAATCCGTCTGTAAATGAGTATGATTCCTTCCCCGCAACTTGTTCAAGTACTTCATTGGTAAAAGGTGTTGCGAAAGGGTCGTGCATAGAGGAAGAGTTGAGACTCTTGTAGTATACACAGACTCTAATATCCTTTGTGTCTTTCTTGCTTTGGATGACTATCAGGCTGACTCAGTCGGCTTCTTCTACCAGAAAAATGAGACCTGCTTCTAACATCTTGTCAATATCCTTCTTAACTTTCTCTTTTATCCTAGGGTTAAGATAGTATGGTCTATGTATAACAGGCCTGGATCTTAGTTTTAACTCAATATTCATCTCTCCCATGACTCCCTTGATTCCCTTTAATTATGAAAAAGTCTTTGCGAACAAATTCTCATATTCTCGTAGAAAACTCTATATTTCCTAACTAGTTTTTTCATCTGAGTAATATCCCACCAAGGCTATCTTGGGTTGCTCTTTGGTCTCTATGTTGAGTCTCTTTAATTTTAATGGGTGATTATAGGAACTATCGGTCTGGCTAGGTATGGAATTTTGGATTTCTCTGCTCCCCTTTGTCTCTTTGACGGCTAGGTTTCTCAGTTCTTCTAATTCATCTAGGATTTCTCAATGTTTGCCAATTTGGTAGCATTCTATAGGTTTTTTAGTCAAGGGTAAGTGGAATTTACTCTGAAGTTATTGGGTATTCTTGGGACACACTACAAAGTTTGATCTCTTATTGCTATTGGTTGTGAACAAAAGTTATGGAATCTTTTGCAGGGCTAGTTCAAGTTCAGGGTACTTACTTATGAATGAGAAGTGTTTGCGAAATTGAGCTGCCAGTGTTTTCCAATCATTGGTTTGTCTCCTAGTTTCCTCATGTACAAGACAATATTTCAGGATTGGGTCTAGAGAATGGGGAAATACCTAAACCCAGGAGTGAGGGAGTATCTCTGCAGCCTACCACTGTGTCCCGCACTATTCAATGTGCATTCTAGGATCAGATTCTCCACTGAACAATTGCACAACTTGGAAATCCATCTACATTTCTAATTCCAGTTGCTCCTTATTCCCAAACCTATATTTGAGAGCTTTCATCACTTCATCCCAAGTTCTGAGTATGGCTTTATGAGTGGCCCACCATCTGGTGGGGTTGTTCTAAAAATCTATATCTAGTACTGAGATTCTTTGATATTCTCTCACATTCTCCTCCATGTTCTGCAAAACTTTCTCTAGCTCTGAGGTGCCATCGTATACTGGGTGTTCTCTAACCTTGGTCCCAACCCATCTGGTCATTCTGAGAATCACACATCTTATTGAGAATGTTTTGTGTGAGCCTTGTTTCCAACTATCAAAATCCAGTTCTGAATCTTCATATGTTGACTGTATACTTCTCCAACTTACTGATCCATCCACAGTAAGGTTTATATAGTCATTTCGTGTCCCAACAGTTACGGTGTAAAACTAGTCTAGGTATTCTCCTTCCATATTATTATTTGTTGGTTCTGTGTATCTAGGTCCTACATCTGGATCCAAAGGTTGAACTACTTTGATTCCCTCAGCTTCAAAATTCATGGTGTCTTTATTTAGGTCAATCACTGCATATTTTTTGTAGGCCCAATCGATGCCAAGTAGCACAGGGTAGGGGCCCTTGTCTCCCATGATCTCAATGAATTGAAAGTATGCCAATATTTTTACGCCTACTACATCAATTTCCACGTTCTCTAGTCTTCCTATGGGAAAAATACGATATTGGTTTTCCATTCTCAACTAAATTTGGGAATATGTCATTCTAGGTTTTCCTAAGGCTTCCCAGGTCTTCTTAGGCATAATGTTCACATCTGAACCTAGGTCCAACATGACGTCCTTAATTTCGAAGTCATTTAACTGGGCTACCAGTCAGAATTCTTTTTCAGTTCTTACTTTTCTTCACTGCACTCTCTGAGTAATATTCTCAAGAAGATTACCCCGTATCCTTTCTTCTGAGGTTTCTTCATTCCCTAGGACTAGGTATAACACATTTCGCAACTTTTTTGTTAGTTGGTCATTCCCCAGAATTTCATAGAACAACTAAAACTAGAGGTCAACTCTGTTTTGAGGTTGCTCAGGATATCTTGGTATGACTACAGGGTTTTTGGGTGCAAGGGGTGAAGTAGGGGCTCGTGCCATCTTAGGGTAAACATTCGACTAGGGGGGCTTTCTTGTGTTTCATGACTAGGAATATTCTGGAATACTTCTATGGCATATTTAAAGAACAATTTTTTCTTTAGGGGGTCATACCTATCTCCCTTAGGTGCTTCTTTCTAGATATGAGGTAGAGTATCAACATCAACTCCTATCTTTTCTCCTCATTGAGTAATGATATTAAGATTGGGAAACTGTCCCTTAGAAATACTCTTGATCTCTGAACTGATAAGGTTAGTTCCTCTTTGTCGTACTATATATTCCCACTTTGTAATTAAATCTAGACAATCTTCATTTGTGTGTCCGTTGGTTCTACAGTGAGAGCACCATGGCCACCTTGGATGAGGACAATATCTAGCCAAGTGACCTTGTTCATCATAGTTATAAAATCTGCTTGTTCCTCATCCCCCAGTTCTTCATCCTCTGAATTCTCCTCCGGCTCCACCTCCTTGACCTTTTCTTGGTCCCTGCAGGTTTTCATTTATCCTAAATTTTTTTTGGTCTAGCCTATCCACGAGTGTGTCCAATGCTCTACATTAATTGATAGTATGCATGGTGGATGCACACAAATCACAGTGTACTATGTTTGGTACCTTCAAATACTTTTGCATGATGGGGAACTATCTTGGTCCATGCCCGTGGATTTGATAGATCTCACAATATTCTTCTGTTGGTGCTACTTGGCCTCCTGGGAAAGCATGATATGGGGTGGGGTTATGGAATTGTGAGTTCATCGATACTTGCACAACTCCTCCTATAGGTCCTACTGGGGGTACCATTAGATTCTGAGGAGATCCCAATCCCCTCATTCGTGGACATTCATTCTTCAAGTGACCTTTCATATAGCATCCAGTGCACCAAACCTGTGGTCGTCCTGGTCTAGGTATCGTTAGCTCCTGAATATTTTTTGTAAGTGTCAATATCTGCCCTTGTAGTTGTGCTAGATTCACATCTACTAGGGTTCAAGTTTCTCTTAAACTCTCGGGGTATCCTGCCATGGATTCAATCTTCGTCAATTGTTCCAAAGCATCTATTTACATGACTATCCATTGTTGCATTATTGAAATCTGAGTCAGATGCAATAGCCCCTGAATGTACCACTCCCTTTGATGTTCTTCGTGTATTGGATGTGCCAACCTTCCTATGTCATATTTAAACTTTTGGTTGTATTCCTAGGTTGATTCACCTTATCTTTGTTGAATCTTATGCAACTCAGACAAAGCTTGTTGTTCTAACTGAGGTAGTTTGAATTCTAATATGAACCTCATCCATACTTGGCCAAGTGTGAACGCTTGACCTTGCATCCCTAGAATTCCTAGTTCAATGATCTTCATGTACCACTTAAGAGTGTGACCTCTCAAGGTAGTCTAGATCTCGACCAGCTTATTTGCATTCGGAATCCCTCTGGATCTCCATATGGCTTCACACAAGAACCAGTGCTACTCAACGTCTTCATCTCCCTTACCCCAAAATTTTGGGTATCAAGCAATCGATCCTCCTGCGTGGTTGGACATTTTTGATCCTGTTGTTGGTAACAATATGAACCCTAACGGTCCTTCTTGCGATCTACCAAAGGATCCCAATATCCTCCTTGTACTCCCGCTTCCTAGTTGTGACTGATTAGCTAATTGTACTGGAAAAAAACTGGCATGAGAAGGTAGTATCGAACTTACCATTTGTATGAAAGGCACTTAGGGTATGGGTTAATCGTGGCTAGCACCACTGGATTTAGGGTGGTTTTATTTGATCTTGGGGGTCTCGTTATTTTCCACTGGGACGATCTCTTTGGCCAGATTCCCGATCTCTCCTATTATCAGGGATGAATCTTCTCTTTCCCTTCCAAGATTCATGCTGACTTCATCCTCTCTTTCCTCTATGCTTTCTCCTTCTCGTCTTGTTTCCTAGGGGATTCTTTCTTTCCTTGATTCTCTCTCGTTCAATATTTGACTGGTCATTCGTTCCTGTCTTCTAATCTTCTGCAATTCTTCCATCTGTCTTTCCTCTGCTTCTCTCGCTCTGCCTTCTTTTCTCAACTTTTCAGACTATCTTACGGCTTTCTTGATATTGTTCCACCACCACTTCTCAACTATGGCAGCTCTCTTCAAGGCTCTCTCATCTCTCGAGTCCCTTTCTTTTTGTTTCCCTACCATTTGTTAAAGAAACCTTCCCCTCTCTAACGCCATGACTCTAACCCCGTCTCACTTTACCCCAAGCGAGGGTGTTTACGTTGTCATCTTGGTTGGGGACATAATCAACATCCCCTCCTCCATCAAGAAATCCTTAATCCATAGAGGGATTTCTCTCAATAGTCCTCCCCTTATGCCTTCCTTGAAAATTTCTTCTGCCCGTGAGAAAAACTGGTGGTTCTCAGCTGCAAATTTGATTATCTATCCTTCTAGCATGATGCTAACCCAGAAATCCACAACTCGTGTGACTGGGAAATCTAGCCTCTGGAGTGCTACTAACTTTTTGGTATCCCATGCATAGATCTTCTTGGCCCGTCCTTGGAACTATGGAGCTTCTTGGAGCCTCTTTATCAAGTGAAAAAATTCTTTCGGGAATTTAACCCAAAAAATCCCATACTGGTCGCTTGATCTTTCTGAGTAAAATATTTCTTCACGAGTGTTTTCTAGCGATTTTCTTCTTAGTCATGCTTATTTCCATATGAAGGCATCATAGTTCCTTTCCCACTATTGATCAATACCAGATCTACGGATCAACGGTAAAATTATCCCTATAGGTGCCCTTTTAACATGGGTCCCGGCAACAGAACCATTTTGTTGGCACAGATTTGGTCAGACTAGGGTCCTTCTCAGGTTACCAACAAAAGGTATCATGTAGTCTAGAGCGTTGGCATTTTCATCTCCTTTGAAGAGAAGAAGTCTCACCCAAAGCGCTACTGAGACAGATAGATAGGGAAGGGTAGGAATAAGACTAAAGAGGATCCATAGAGCATTTGTGACTCATTCATGTTCTTGCACAAGAGTCATTAATAGATTTGAACAATCTAAATGCAAGAATTGAACCTACTTACGTTGCGAGAAACAATTAAACATAGAAATATCAAATAGAACTCATAAGCCATAAAGAAGTGTTGTAATGCATAAGTAACCAAACAAGGACACATCATATTTTAAAATTTGATCCTTCTTCATATTATCTTTGAGATCTTTCTATGTTTACAGACTCAGAATCACATAGTAGGGTACATTACAGACTCTTGGCTCTAGACTCATATCTCAGAGATCCAACTCTCCAACTGACAGTTCTAATACATTACAGAGTCTTGCTTGTATTTTCTTGACTTACAACAAGTATCAATGACTAATCCCAAAACTTGGGTGACTCTGATCAACATGACACAACTCATCCTTGTTGAAAATTCAACAAGAAATGTGTGTCTAATTTACTTATCCCTTAAATAAATTGGACAATAAATAATAATCTATTATCTCATAATTACTTGAAATAATTAATTGAAATGGAAAATCAATTAACTATGGGAAATTCGAGTTCAAAGGTTGACTAATAAGACATGGAGGTGACTTGAAGTTGTAACAGAGTTATAAGTGTAGTTATGAGAGTTGTGAAGTAGTTTAACTTAGTTAAGTGAGTTAAGCCGAGTTGTACTAGTTGTAACTGAACTTACACTAGTGAGAGTTCACTGAATTAATTATTAATTAATTCAAATCAATGAACTCACATGCAACTGAATATTCACCACGGTTAACTACATGCATGTCAGATCTATTGGAGACCTATTTGAGATAACAGGTGAAAGGGACAGTTTCGTTATCAGTTGAGATTTGAGTGAAGTGCACTCATGCAATCACACATGCAGTGGATATGCTCATGAGCATGTGAAAACTAGGAAATTTGAATTAATTGTGAGAACTCTAATTGCAGGGATTGTGCAGAGGAGGCAGGTTGTCTGGACACAGAGAATTGGCACATGTATTTGCTGAATTTTTGTATGACAATGTGAGATGATTGTATTGTATTGAGAGATATTGGATTAGAGTTTTGTATGAGATTGTTTCATGATCCATGATATACATAATATATGATAGTGGGGTGTTTAGCTTTACGCTTTCCCGGTATAACTTCTATGTTATGTGTACTTGATATTTCACTTTGTGATCGTGGTTTAATTTCTGCAAGAATATTAGTAGAAGCGATTATGTATTTAACAATGGTATATAATTGTTAGATCAGGAGAATACAAGAAATACTTAATTTGTATTGAAATTTCTACATGGTATTAGAGCCACGGAGCCACGAAAGTGAGGTGCAAAAATAATAGTATTTTTGCAGGTCCCGTCTCTGGCAGGGTGTGAACCTTAGTACTGAAAACTACACATATTTCTGAGAGTTGAAATTCTCGCACCCTACTCAAAGAAGAGGTGTGAACCTCTCTTAGGATTCTCGCAAGCTGCTCAA
Organism: Picea sitchensis; assembly: GCA_010110895.2. Classification (NCBI taxonomy): domain Eukaryota; kingdom Viridiplantae; phylum Streptophyta; class Pinopsida; order Pinales; family Pinaceae; genus Picea; species Picea sitchensis. The sequence goes on along the minus strand of SNQJ01S0064076.1, from coordinate 10,526 downwards.
AGGAGAGGTGCAAACTTCCCTCAACCCACAGTGCATTACAGTGTGAACTCTCTCATAAATTTCACAGGCTATACATAGGTGAGGTGCAAACTTCCCTCAGACTAGTAACTAGTCAGGTGCAAACCTCCCAGGGTAAGAAGGATTGCAGCAATTGAGTTTGTGTTTGGATAAAATTCAAACTTGCAGAAGGAATTTCTTGGTGCTACAGTTGATTCAAGATCGAAATGTCTTTCAATGGCTTGAGGTTGGAGTATGCACTCGAGGGCAGCTCAAACTACATTGCTTGGAAGGATAGGATAGAGGCAATACTCGAAGACAATGGCTTGAAGGAATACATTGACAAAGATGTTCCTAAGTCGGATGTGACAGACACTGCAAATCTTGATGCATGGCAAAAGAAAGTGGCAAAGGCGAGGAGGATTCTATTGGAGGAAGTACGAGACCACATTGTCTCAAGTCTCCATGGGAAAGCCACACCACATGAAATGTGGAAGGTTTTGATGGATCTATTCCAAAACATCAGTGACCCTAGGAAATTGGCGCTCAAAGATAAACTTAGGAATATCAATATGGAAAAGGGCGACTCCATTCCAAAATATCTCACAAAGTTTGTTCAATGTCAGAATGAGCTTGGAAGTGTGGGAATAAAAAACACTGCTGATGATTTGGTGAGCTTGTCTCTCCTAGGACATCCCAAGAGTAGGCACAATTATCAAGACTCTATCAATGGAAGGGAAAAATTTCCAGATTGGGAACGACTATGGTTGGATCTAGTGCAGGAGGAGTTCAGGTGGAACACCAGAGATGGATCTTCATAAAAGGGTGATGATGAAGAGGATTGTTCTTTGACTGCCAAGGCAAGGAAAGAGAAAGGGAATAAATTCCATTCAAAATATGAGTCTAAAGTCAAGAAGTTGGATTTGTCCAAAGTGAAGTGTTTTCACTGTCACGAACATGGGTATCTCGCTACTAACTATCTGCAAAAGAGGAAGAACAAGACAGTTGTTGGAGCTGCAACTGGTGAGACTCTTATCTCACATTTTGAAATTTACTTCTCTTTGATCGCATGCATGGCATCAAGTGCATCAAGATCGGTGTGGTATTTGGATAGTGGCACTTCCTTCCAAATGAGGGGAGATAAAGAGTCTTTCAGTGACTTGGAGGAGAAATATCTCAGAATGCATATAGAGATGGTTGACGATGATGATACAGTGTGAATGATTGGTACCATTACCTTTCAGAGGGATTTAGGTAAACCATTTCAATTGAAAAATGTTATGCATGTTCCAGGTTTGAAGAAAAACCTAGTCTCATTCGCAATGTTGGAGAACAAAGGCTATGACATTGTTTTTAACAGTGGGAAATCCTACATGTGACATAAAGCAACGGGTCAAGTCAAGAATATAGGGATTCGAGTTAAGAATCTCTACATGCTGGAGGTAGATAGTTGCGGTGCCATGGTGGGCAAGGAAGAAAAAGTGGTGAGCTGGGATGAGGGAGAATTATGGCACAGGCGATTGGGCCATATTCATCATGGGGCCTTGAAGATCATGCAACAAATATCTACTGGACTTCCAATGGGAACACTTGCTCAGTTAGATCAGTGCAAGGGGTGCACCCTGGGAAAGTATGTAAAGTCCACCTTTCATGAAAATGAGAACCATGCTTCGGTGATCTTGGAGAGAATTCACACATACGTGTGTGGACCATTCTCAGTTCCTTTAACAACAAAACATAGGTATTATGTTATTTTTGTTGATGAAATTTCTCGTAAATGTTGGATATTCTTCATGCAGAAGAAGGATCAAACATTATCAAAGTTCTATGAGTTTAAAGCATTGGTGGAGAAAGAGTCAGGGAAGCAAGTAAAAGCTCTAAGGAGTGATAATGGTGGAGAATACATCTCTAATGAATTCAAAGACTTCTGTAGTAGAGAATGAATTTGAAGAGAACTCATAGCTCCTCATAACCCATAGAAAAATGGGGTCACGGAGAGAAAGAACAAAATGATTGTGGATGTTACACAAGCGATGTTGCATGATCAGGGCCTACCAATGCATTTGTGGGAAGAAAGAAGCATGCAATACTGTGGTTTATGTGAAAAAACATTGTCCTCATAGAATACTTGGCATGAGTACACCTGAAGAATATTTCCCTGGTAAGAAACCTGATGTTTCTCATTTTAAAATTTTTGGCTCATCTATTTATGTGCATGTGACCAAGGATTCCAGGAAGAAGCTGGAACCGACTGCTGAAGTTGGGATATTTGTGGGGTATATAGAAACACACCATCATTATCGTGTGTATTTTCCTAACAATAAGATGATTGTTATGCGACGAGATATACAATTCGATGAGGGGAAATCGATGCGGTTTTCGCTTGAGAGGGAGCTAGACTTGTATGCAGAAGAGGAACTGTTGGTTCCCAAAGATGAGTCTCAAGATGTGGATCAACCACATGAGGAGGTTCATGGAGTGGAGGAAACCACTCAAGTAGAGCCATCCATCATAAATGGTAGAAATCACACCATGGAAGATGACAGATTGAGACTAGATGTTGCACAGAATGTAGGAGCCCCTACTTCACAGTGCAAACAGAGACAGTGTCCTGATCGATTTGCTGGATACATGGATCTCATGAGAAAATGTATTGTGATTGAACCATCTTCCTTACAGGAAGAAGTGCAAGATCCCACTTGGGTTGATGCTATGGTAGAGGAGTATGAATCCATTGTCAAAAAGAATGCATGGGAAATTGTCCCAAGACCGGTCGACAAATCAATGGTAGGTTTGAGATGGATATACAAGGTAAAGCAAGCTACTTGTGGGAGTGTGGAGAAATACAAGGCTAGGTTTGTGGCCCGATTATTCTCACAGATAGAGGGTACAGATTATGATGAGAACTTTTCACCTGTCACAAGGTACTCTTCCATAAGATCCATCCTTTCGCTCTCAGCACAGATGGGCTGGCGCATTCATCAGATGAACATAAAATATTCTTTTCTCAATGGGATCATTGAGGAAGAAGTGTACATTGAACAACCAGAAGGTTTTGAGACCTTTGACAGAGATTCACATGTGTTCAAACTCAAGAGATCACTGTATGGGCTGAAGCAAGCACCCCATGCTTGGTACACTCATATAGACATCTATTTCACTAGATTGGGCTTCACCAAAAGTGAAGCGGATGCAAACCTATACCAACTTTTGGTGGAGGGTAAGATCTTGATAATTGTTATTTATGTTGATGATTTAATAATGAATGGTGATGAGCAGCTGATACACTCATGGAAGGAGGACCTTGCAAAGGAATTCAAGATGAAGGATTTGGGCCTTCTTCATTATTTCCTTGAATTGGAAATATGGCAGCGAGATGGTGAACTTTTTGTGTCTCAAGGCAAGTATGCAAGGGAGATACTGGGTAAGTTTCACATGGAGGGCTGCAAACCCATGGATACTTCTCTTCCAGGAAACTAGAGGAAAGAGGATGCTACTTCTGGAGAGGTATTGGATGCTACTGTCTATCGACAGTTAGTAGGTTCACTAATGTATTTAGTGAACACGAGATCAGACATTTTCTATGTGGTTAACCAACTAAGTCAAGCGATGGTTAATCCTACCAAACTCTTTTGGAAGGTGGGTAAGCATGTCCTGAGACATCTAAAGGGAACATATGAGTATGGATTATGGTACAGATAGATGGATGAGGTGAAGTTGCATGGCTTCATGGATGCAGATTGGGCAGGTAGCCCAATGGACAAAAAGAGCACATCAGGGGGGTCTTTAGTATTGGATCTACAAATGTTTCTTGGTACAGTAGGAAACAAATATCAGTAGCACTTAGTTCAGTGGCAACATAATACATGGAAGCGATTCAAGCTGCATGTGAGGCTATCTGGATGAGAAATATCTTGGTTGGTTTGTTTGGTTCTCGTTTAGATCTGATAGTGATTCATTGTGATAATCAGAGTTGCATTAAACTGTAAATTCTAACCTTGTACAATATCTACTGCAAACTGATATTTAGAAAAGAACAGACAAGATACAATGGTAGATACAAACATTACACAGAGATTTTTCACCTGGAAACCCAAACCGGGAAAACCAGCATATATTATATTCATACATTGTGTTACATTGTTTACAATACAATATACA